>SKCR01040440.1:0-71462 GCA_019454045.1 Zanthoxylum bungeanum
AAAAATAAAAATGGTATATTTTTTTAAAAAAGATAAATTATTCAAAATGTCCCTAACTTATAGAAAAAATTGTTAAAGAAGCTATAATTAGAAACGAGAAGTATATATATTAAACGAAGCCTTATTTTTTTTTTTGAAAATATTCAAAATCTTGCCGTAAAATCACCTAACAGTATTCTCTCGCAACATCTAAGTGGGCCACATTAAACCCCTATATTTAGGGTTTTCTTTTTATTTTTATTGTAATTTAAACACGGTCCAGAAATCCGGGTTGCATCCGGTTCACGGAATCTTCCCAATCTATCAAATCCGGTTAATTACAAACGCATTTCATCCCGATTCAAATTCAACACTCTCTTCACTCACATACGTCAAAATATTTTCTCTATCTTTCCCTCCTTTACTCTCTCTCTTCTTTCTCTCTCCTCTGTAAATCGGTAACAAAGTTCAATTTTTTTTCTTTGATTGGGTGATGGACGGAGGTGCCGGGTACAATCCTCGTACTGTTGAAGAAGTCTTTAGGGATTTCAAGGGTCGAAGAGCTGGATTGATTAAAGCCCTTACTACTGGTTTTCTTTTCACTGATTTTTCAATTTTTTTTTTTAATTTTTGGAGATTTCTTTTTCTTTTTTTCTTTTTTTTTTTAATAAAAATTCATTTTTTAATTGAAAGTTTCTGTTGGTTTTGCAGATGCTGAAGAGTTTTACCGCCAGTGTGACCCTGGTAAGCTCTATTATTTTTCCTTTAAATTTACATGGCTAATTATTTTCTTTTACTTTTTTTTTTTAATTTGTTTGGGTTTAATTATTGCTGGAATAAATATTTATTTGCTGATTATGGACTTGGGATGTACTTAATTTTAAATTTATGCTAACAAAATGTGGAAGCAGAAGCCATTTCTTTCTCTGTCTTTTCAGCCTTTGGTTTTGGTTTTGGTTGTGATGCTTCTATGAAGTTAACTTTTGCATTTACTTGAAGGCGAATATAGAAGTTAATTTTTACTTGGATTTTGATTTGTCTTTGAAAAGTTTTTTTTTTCTTGTTCAACTGATAATGCATAAACAATTTGATTGTGCCCCTTTTTATTGATTTTTTTTTCTTTCTTTTAGCTGTTGTAGCGCCATATATTATTGTAATTTCATGAGTGATTGACAAGTTATTTATAATTTTGGGCTTTGTGACTGTGACTCATCAGTCATCATTCACCATGCTGGGATTTGTGGGGTAGTGTTCAAGCCAAGGCATTTACATGTCTGTGGAGTAGGGTGACTTTTGGAGTTGGAGCTATTATTAAGAGTTTCTGTTGGGAGTTGAAACGTCTGGTCCTACATTCTTAATACCTTGGTTTTAGTTTTCCTTTACTTTCTAGAAATGGAAAAGTAGGATACATATTAACGAATTTACCAAAAACATTCCATAATTGAGGTGGCATGACACAAAACCACATCATGCCACGTGTATCAACTTGCAAATTTGGTCAGCGCAGCTGAATGCTGGAGACCCAGAAGATCATTTATAGTTTTGGCTGATGTATCTTGTAATATGTTTTTTTACTAGCGTATCCCTTTAAAAGTGCATTCAGTGTGACGTCATTTTTATCGTCTTCAGTTACAAAAAAGTTACTTCTGGTTTTTGGATGCGAAAAGCTTTTTGTCTAGACCTCTAAGACTTATTTTTTACGTTGTTATTTTAAATGCATTAAAATATTTTCTTGTTTATGGATTTGGTAGTTAACTACTAATTTTTGAGAGCTAAGGCTGCTCCGAATGCCCTTGGGATTTTATTAGTTGGACTTGACGTTCTGTTGTTTAAGGGAATTCTATGAATGTAATCAGGAGTTTTGAATATTTTGATGAGGTAGATTAAGAATGATTAGTTGCTACTTGCTAGTTTAGTCTTCTATCATTATGTGCATGTTTAATGTAGATACATTAGTTGATGCACTGTCTTGTATATGTATCATAGCAGGCAAAACATATTTGACAGTTCTCATCTCAACAATGAGTTTGGGCTGTGTTGGGCCTGTCAGAGTTATTTTGGAAGAATTTTTTTGAAAGACACAAATCTAATTTTGTCATAGACTCTAGTTAATAATGGATGCAACAGTGTCATTTTGACGTCAATCTGATACTTTTTTTTAATCAGAGAAGGAAAATCTTTGCCTCTATGGTTTTCCGAGTGAGCAGTGGGAGGTAAATTTACCTGCTGAAGAAGTGCCTCCAGAGCTTCCGGAGCCTGCCTTGGGTATCAACTTTGCCAGAGATGGGATGCAAGAAAAGGACTGGTTGTCTTTGGTTTCTGTCCACAGTGATGCTTGGTTACTCTCTGTGGCCTTCTACTTTGGCGCTAGATTTGGTTTTGATAAATCTGATAGGTATGCTTTTATCTTTGCAACTTCTTGATGTGTAATTTGACTTTGTAAATGACCTTCATGTATGAATGTGTTCCGACTTTACTCTAGTTTCAGACAGTTTTACATCGTCCTCTCTATCTAATAATCCCTTCCTTTAAAATGTTCATAGCTATAAAGCCTACAATGTTTTAAACACTCATTTTATGGTAATTATCAATTTATCGAGTATTTCCAAGTTTCCTTGAAAGATCAATCAAAGTTGACTGTCGCTGTCAGTGATTAATTCTAATTCTTTTGGGGAAAGTAAATGCTGGTTGAGATTTAAATGATTGGTTAATTTCTTTGACGATTCTCATCAAGTTCTGTCTCCCCATATCAGGATTCTCTCTTTCCCTATCAAATTCTCTCTCCCCACTTCCCTCCTCCTCTCTCTCTTCCCTCGGTGGAGGTTCTGGCATTAATGTTTTTGAGGACTGTGTGCATCATAGTAATAGCAGTTTAATGAGTGTATCCAAGCCACTGAAGATTTTCATTTCGGCTTTCTTTTTAAGTTGTCAGTAGGAGACTGCTTGTCCTTTTTCTTTCTTTATCTGTTACTCATTTACATGTGTATGCATCTTTTTGCTTGGGCTTTTGAATTGATAGTTAATAGTTTTTACTTTTCCAAATGTTTAATTTCTAAAAGTTTTGTTTTTGTTTGACTTCTAATTAAAAAATTGCACAGGATGGAAATTTGCATTCCACTTGATGGCTTAAAACATGTGCACAAATTGTCCTGTAGAAATTTGCAATTCGTCAAAGAAGAGCTAATGAATTTATCATATTGTTAAAAAATCTAGGCTCCATATCAGTGCTTCAAAGTCTTTCTAAATTTGACTCTGTTCATTAATGATGTTTTGCTGGCAAATGATGTGCAGGAAACGACTTTTTAGTATGATAAATGAATTTCCAACAATATTTGAGGTTGTGACAGGGACAGCAAAGAAACAAGCTAAAGAAAAGTCTTCTGTCTCAAATCACAGTAGCAGCAAATCTAAATCAAACTCAAAGGTAAGAACTTCTGCTGACCTAGTTTCTGTCATTAGTATTTATCAAAGTTACCGGATGTGTGATATTGGTCTTGATGTTGTAATGGATTGATGGAGCTAACCCATTTTTGCATATGTACTTTTTCATCTAGTATATATTTTCCATGTAAAAATTTTTAAGTGGGTAATTATTTTTTCTCAAGAAAAGCTGTTTACTGTCTAGTTGAATGAATTTTGTCAAAGCATCACATATACGTGCCAACTTTGGCTCTACAAAAATGCCAATGGTTCATCATGGATCACGGTCGCATGTTATTTTTTTCCCCTGAAAATTGCCTCGGAAACTCATCTTACTTTTTCTGGTATATATAGCGTGGCTCTGAAACTCAGCCCAAGTTGTCAAAGGCAGTGCAATCAAAGGATGAAGAAGATGAAGGTTTGGAAGAGGAAGATGAGGAGGAGCATGGGGAGACATTATGTGGGGCTTGTGGAGAGAACTACGCGGCTGATGAATTCTGGATTTGCTGTGATATCTGTGAGAAATGGTTCCATGGAAAGTGTGTGAAGATAACCCCAGCAAGGGCTGAGCACATTAAACAGTACAAATGCCCATCTTGTAGCAACAAGAGAGCACGGCCTTGATTGATTGATGGGGCTGGTGGCTCGACGTGTATTCTGGCATTTTATGGACTTCTATCTAACTGTTTAGTAGGCTTGTTCTTAGTGAGGCTGCCATCTAGGTTATCAGTGGATGTATTGCTCGTAATGTTGCAAATTTGCTGTTTATTTAGTTGTAATTTAGAGTCAGAAACTAGTTTTAACGTCGGAATTTTCTCGTGTTTATATGAAATCCATGCCCATTCTTGACTCACAAAATTGTCATTGGATCCATCTTTAGCAAGTCTCGTGTCATGATTTTGGTTCAGCTGATGCACGAGTTTCAGACTGAATCAGGTTTTAGCTTTCGATATTTCTCAGCAAGAGCAGTCTGGGAACTCTTGAAGATATTTTTAACAAGCAGCCGCTGCTCAGTTGTGACGGTCCTATGGGGTTCTTTCGCATGTCATCAAGCTGAGCCTACACGTGGTGTCACTGCATTGACTCTTGCCCCGTTCAAAATAACTGCAGCCTTATCATTTCCTGATGCAGCTTCTTGGCTTGGGTTTTCAGATTTAGAAAAATGATGTACACAGGTGAATAAACGCAATTATATTGCTTGGACAAAAGTGAGATCTTCATTAACTGAGATGATAATCGATTCTCCAATGTGAAATTTCGATTATTTTCTTTTGAATTCTTTTGATTTATACTATATTGAAATAAAATTGAAGGAAGTGTATGGAAATAGAATTTCAATCAAAGCCATCTTTCGATTTGAACGTTTTTGGGATGCTCTTAATAACCAACGAACTACAAGTGTTTTTTCTTGTGTGGATCCTATGTCATTGGGTCTTTGTAAACTGGAAACATAAATCATTTTGGAGCGAGCTTCTAATTTATTGGTTGTCTGTGTATCTGTGTATAGTGCCTCTCTATAGGGAATTTAATGAAAATTGTCCACAACAATTGGACGCATTATAAGGTCGCAATTTCACAGAGCGAGCAAGTCCAAATTAATGTAGCATGGAATCTATTAGTCTGAAAGCACCAAGGAAAGCAATGACTGGAGTAGGAGAGTTAGAGTCGAAAAAAGGATTCCAGACTTTCATCTCTAACCCAGTCCTCTGTTTTTTGGAGTAGAAGAAATTTACTTTGCTTTACATCCGTCCCAAGGTATCATTTCTAATACATTTATGAGGGAAAACTCAGACACATTGAATACACCCTATACATGTATTATAAATTTTCATAATCCAAATGAAATAGATATTTCACAATGTCCTTATTCCTATTTTGAAAGGAAAAAGGATATGGAAAATATGCATTTTATTCCAACCAAAGTCTGCTCCAGAGGACTATGCTGGTCGTAAGCAATACGAATCTGTCTGTCCAACAGATTTCTTAGTGTTCGAGTTTATTTATGGCATGAAACAATGTGAAAGATGAGCCTAACTTATTAATATTGATATGTTACAAAAAATTGAGAGGATTATGAACTCTATTGAATTTTCTTTACTTGATCGAACAACCCAAAATTCATTTATTTTGACTACATCAAATGATCTTTTAAATTGGTCAAGACTCTCCGGTTTCTGGCTCAACATTTCTATTGGCAAATAAGCAGGCTCCAAGTCCATGCCCAAGTACTTATTACTTCTTGAGTTGTAATTGATATCTTATTAAGTTCAACATTTATAGTCATTCGGAATCCACAAACACTTCTGACTGTCAGTAAATAGAATCTTCGGGAAAAAACTTTCTTCCTAATAAAGAAAAAACTGTCTGTCTTTGGGATATGATGCTACACCTCTGCTTAATATCTTATGGGAAATTTCATTACCTTCGCGAGCAAGATCACGTCCTTTATCACGAGCTTGTACACTTGACCAAAGAGATACAACTTTGTATTATAGCTAGCTCAACACCAATCAGGAATCCCCAGGGAATCCCGTGAATTCTTATTATACGCACATTCCAACCTTTAACTCTCTTTTTCTAGGATCATTGAGGTTATCGAATGAGGAAAAGGACCCCAATGACTTCGAAAGAATTGAACGAGGAGTCGTGTAAGGATTTTTTTTTGATAGTCGACCATTAAAAGGAATATTTTATCAATTTTTATTATAGTTATTGCAGTCATCGAAGAACCTATCGGATCGATAATTGTTTCTCAATTTATCATAACAGAAAATTGACTCGTATCAATCCGACACAGTGTCATCTTGATATCGGGAGAAAGAGAAAAAAAAAGATTAAGGAATCCACTAAGGAATCTAAAAAAATTGAAAAAAAATTGAATCTATGTTCAACGGGTCACACCTACCAAGAATTTAGGGTGACAAATGGATCATACCATTCAAGTTTTTTTTCATGCTTTTCCTGAAAATATGAAAAAAAAACTGCAATCAATAAAATTTTCCCAAACCTCCCTTCCTTAAAGGAAAAGATTTGTGGAAAATTTCCGTTCTCATGATTTGTATCGAAATGTCAAAATGAAATTGAAAATTTTGAATTATGAAGTTACGAAACATAATTTGGCAACTATGTTATGTAAGAGCCATTTGCTTTATTTATATTCATTTTTACTAGATGTTGGGAAGTTCTTGTACTCCACTCCTTCCTTAATCATGGTATATATATATTATGAAGGCATGATATATTTCAATTTCATTCTTCTAAAGTAAATACATCACATTGATATATAAACGAGAGCTGAAATTTACATTATCTTGCAGGGAAATAGAGTATCTTGCTAATACTATACAATTTTACACTAATTTCCAGGGATCTTCAACATAATTAACAAAAACAAAAGGAGAAAAAAACCAGGGAATTTACAATCATCAGCCTTCTAACCAAAGGATAAGGAAAACAAGAAACAACTAACGTTCCTTGTAGCGGCTCGAATCATGATGCTTGGCTCTTAGTAGAAAGCCGTTTCAGAAACTCATAGGTAGTGATCATTGTTGTTGCAGACAGAGACATTGATGCCCACCTTGGACCCAATCCCCTGTAGCAAGCTGCAAATCCCCCTTCCCTCACCAAATTCCTAACTGTCTGCAAAACAGTCAGTGGTCTTCTTCTTCCGTTCTCTTCTCGGTCCAAAACCTGTAAACGAGTCTTAATTGTATCAAGTGGCATAAAGATTAGACTTGAAACACCACTAGCCATGGCTGCGCTTAGAGCTTGCACTCCCACCACCGCTCTTGAATTTGGCCTGTAACTATTACACCCACTACTTGTAGAATTTTCATCTTTTTTACTCATGTAGCAACCAAAACCACCCCAAGTGAGCCTATGTGCCACAGAGTAAGATGCCCACCAAACTGCATTAGAGGGTGCGTATGCCAATATTGATATCCCAATCCCCTATATAATCCTCTTGGACCATCAGCAACCAATTTTTCTAAATGCATCAAGACCGTTGCTATACCTAGACGAGCTCACATTAGGGACTACGTTTTTGCTATTGTTCTTGCAGTATCCTTGAACCATCAGTCTTTGACTCACCACATCAACTGGGGTCCAAATTAACTGCGCAGCCATGGCTGAACTCAACCCAGCAGCAGCATTAGCCATAGTAGTGGCAGTATTATCTGAAAATCCTAATCTAACAGTTGCAGTCCCAACATTACTCTTGGTAATCTCAAGGGCAGTCATGTATAGCGCACGGGCTGGGATCGTCCCCATCAAAGAGGTACCAAACCCTCTGTAGAAACCTCTGAAACCTTCATAACGCATGATAGTAAATGACATTTTGAAGGAAGAAACCGGCCTGGACAAAACTTGTTGCCGGGTTTTTACACAACAATCGGATACAGAGCAGCAGATACACCAGAAAACAAACCGGCACCCAATACGAAAAACTTTGATTTATCAAGCATATGCCAATCTATATCAGCTGGTATATGAATCTCCGACGCCGAATCATCCTCGGCCGCACCTAAACTCATTTTCGCCACTTTTAAAAACCAATCCCCAAACTAAACAAAACCCACAAAACCCTTTACTTCCCTTAATAGATTTATTGAAACAAATCAAAAGATTAACCTTCTCTCGTTCCTTAGCTCAAAGCTCAAAACTCAGTCTAATATAACCTTAAATCTAATTTAAAATATAAAAGTCTATCTATTTATAGCCCAATATACAGTCACAAGCTGTGATTAGTACTGTAAGGAAATAAAAAAAGAAATAAAATTTAACAAAGGGTTTTAATATTTTTTCCTTTTGCGCAACCAGATTTGAGAGCGAACGTGGATTAACAAGAAAAGGTCAAACATGAATCAATAATTACAAACACAAAACATATTAAGTGAAAATCTATGGGATTTTTTTCTTACCAGACATCTTGATGATGATCAGTTCATGTCTGAAGAGGGAGTGAATGGATATCACAGACAAAGCGAAGTGGATTGTGGTAGGGGGGGCTTTAATGGAAAGGAGAGTAGAGTGTGGATTTTTGCGAGGGTTTTGAGGGACGTGGAAAGTGGACACGTGTCGGTTATCACTTCGAGAGCTTTTCAAGATATTCGCATTGTTTACGGCTGAGTGATGAGTACTACTGACTATGGCGAATCAGCCGGATTTAAAAAGTTTTATTATATTTTAAGGTGATGTTAATGAGAATTCTAAGGGTATTAATTAATTAATTATTTTTTTAATGAAATTTTTTCTAAAATAAATTCTTAATGTATTAATTTTGATTTAAAAAAATACACTAAAAATATCAAATTAAAATTTAATAAATTAAATTTAAGAATTGATTTTTCAAAATCCGATTCATTTACCGACTCACCACTACTAGACTGGGGGTGTTTGCTTGATGGTGTGATCAACAACCAAGGCAACAAGTAAAGCCTCCGGATTGGGCTAAGCACATGTTTTTGCACCCATACCGTTTTTGTCCTCCATTCATGGGGCTACTTGCTCTTTCGATACTTACTCCCTTCGTCCATATTTAATGGGTATGATTTCTATTTTAGCCGTTTCAAATTGTAATCCATTTGCCATATTAAAAAAAAAGTTCAAATAAGAAGTTTACTAATATCCCACCATTTAATGTGCATTTTTATAAACAAAACAGTTTTCCATATGTAATTTATTTACAACACTCCAATTTTTTTCGTTCTTTTCTATTCCGAATAGTATTTCTTTCTCTTAAAGACCGAAAAACGGCAAATAAAAAAAATAATCAAATCGCATAATTCCTATAACAGCTAAATTTATTTGTAAATGAGAGAAATAATATAGTTTTGGAAGAAAATATATTTATATAAATTAATTTCATATGGTATAATTGGTTGAATGAAAATAAAAAATTAAATCACGTGGGTCATTTTGGTATTTTAATTTAAAAATCATGTCATACTACATTAATTTATGCAAAATAATTTCTATAAGAGTTTATAACTCTAGTATTACTTTTTGTAAAGTACTCAACACCTTTATCTTGCTCTATATGATAGTTTTACCTAAATAAATTTGGATTATTCAAAATAATTAAAAAAAAAAATCAATGTGAATTATATAAAGGTGTTTCTATTTCATTTTTTATTATCAATATATTTTTGATGAAATTACCTAATAAAACCTATTTTTCCTCTCTCTTCTAATTCCTCAACTATCTAATGTTGGAATATAGTTGATGCTGAGTTTAAAGGATCAATTGCAAAATTATATTAGAATCTGTATTCATATTTTTATTAGAATGATGTGAAAACTTTCTTAAATGGATAGTGCTCTTAGGGCACTCGTTAATATGACCCATATTATAATGGTAAATTTACTCTCAATCATAATATGAATCTTTGCATTCATTGAGGTCAGTAGGTTTGACGCTCCTTTATCCCCCTAAATTCTCTATGTTAGTGTTGGCCAATAAAATCCCCGCAAGACGAATTCATCCTAGAACGAGAAGAGGTACGAAAAGAAAGAGGGCAATAGGCGAAAAATGATAAAGGACTCAGAGCGGTCGAGCCAATCACCAGGACGAAAACGTACGATACAGTTATCTTCATCACCAAAGCGGTTGAGCGGTTGTCCCTCCACGATCAGACAGTTAAGGCACACGACCCAGCAGTTACAAACACCACTCAGAACTGCAGAAAAAGATGATGGAACTGCTTAAATCGGTTATCAAGCGGCACTATAAAAGCCCGCCCATCCCAAGAGGAAAAAGACAGAGAAAAATGAAGACTCAATCGAGCATATTTTATCTTTTTATTTCTTAGCTTGTAATTTAGGACTGTAACTTGTGTGCTTGTGCCCCTTGGAGGCTTATTCACTTGATTCAATACACCCCTTGCTGGGACTTTGTCTCAGGAGGTTTGAACCTTACACGCTCTTTTTCCTTGCACGCGTAAAACCTGCGCAAACAGTTTTTGGCGACCACAGTGGGAGAATTGGTGTAACGAAGTGGAGATGCCTCCGAAAAGAAACGCTCAAACTGGCTCAACCGCGGAGGAAGGTGGACTGGAGCAAACCAACCAGCCCAACGTTCCAGCCATAGTGGGTCAGTTCGAGGGTCTAGCAGATGTCAGCCGGTACGAACCAATGAGGGAGCTCAGCCCTAATGCGATGCGCACACTGATTGGCGAATTCACGCAGGATGTCGTCGAACAGGTCAGGCTCCAAAATGCGCATGTTGTGGACAAATTCGTATCGACTAGTAACTTGCACTATGAAAAACACTTAAGCTCAATGAACGACTTGGTGGCCAAATATGTAAGCGGCGGAACAGCGCTGCCGTCGACCACGCCTTTCCCTACAATAGGCAGTCAGGAAGCTGGTCCTAGTGGTGTTCCCATACAAGGAACTAATACCCCTATGGTTCCCAGAGGAGGGACGAGCCCTGGAGGGCACGGCCCACAATTAGGGCCAAGCGTTCACCAAGGGCCAAATATGGCTCAACATGAAATCGTGGTGCCTCAGGGTGTCCAAATTTCCCAGGGACAGAATCATGATTATGTCCCACCCCCGAGAGGGCCGCAACCGCCCCTTATAGCGATGCCATTCAATGGCAACGATATGCTAAGGGAGCAAATGACCGAAATCCTGCAAAACCAATTCGGTCTAGGCATACGACCAATTCGGCCTAGATATCGGAAGCCTTACCCTGATTGGGTCGATGTGGCTTATCCGTGGCCAAGGAACTACAGGATACCAGATTTTACCCTCTTTACGGGATCTGGAGAAGTTTCCACTATGGAGCACATGAGGACGTTTCACCCTTCAGTGTGGGGAAGTCAATGAATTCCACAGACTAAGGTTGTTTCATGGTTCGTTATCAGGAGTGGCTTTCTCCTGGTATGTCAGCCTACCAGCCAATTCAGTAGAAAGTTGGCAGCAAATGGAGCAACTGTTCCATGCGCAGTTTTATAAGGCCGAATCTGAAGTGGCCTTAGCTGATTTGGCAAATTTGAGACAATTGCCAGGGGAATGGGCCGAGGCGTTTCTACAACGGTTTAAGGTAGCCCGAGGCCGATGTTACGTGCCTTTGCCCGAAAAAGAGTTCGTAAGAATCGCTCAAGGATGCCTGAATCTCGATCTGAAGAAGAAGTTCCAGGATCGTGAGTTTTGGGACCTGCCCCAACTCACTACCAGTGTGGTGCGCTATGAGCGATTATTACGAGAAGAGGAGCAGATGAAAAATTCGAGCAAAGGGACGTATTACAGAAACATTGACTACGAGATGGGCGAAGTGAACGCCGACTCGGCCGATCTATGTTTGGCCGAATTGGTGAAAGGGAAACCCTACGTCTGCAAAACGTGGACGGAACCCCAAACCAATGAAACGAGCGATAAAAAGAGCAGGAAATTCTCCTTCGACATTACTAAAGTCGAAGCTATATTTGACCAATTGTACAAAGATAAGCAAATCAGCTTGAGCGACAGACATACGTTGCCAACAGTCGAGCAAATCGGCAGTAAAAGATACTGCAAATGGCATAATGCATGGTCTCACACAACTAACAATTGCCTTGTTTTTCGCAATGTTTTGCAGGATGCCATAGAATCCGGACGAATCACGTTCGAAAAGAAAATGGCAGTAGACAGTAATCCTTTCCCGAATCGGCGGCGGAGTTAAAT
The DNA here is from genome assembly GCA_019454045.1 of Zanthoxylum bungeanum. Classification (NCBI taxonomy): domain Eukaryota; kingdom Viridiplantae; phylum Streptophyta; class Magnoliopsida; order Sapindales; family Rutaceae; genus Zanthoxylum; species Zanthoxylum bungeanum. The sequence goes on from SKCR01040440.1 coordinate 12,070, forward strand.
ATGATCAATCCAGTCCCTACAAGGATAAACCAGCCGAGGGTAAAGGTAGTGCTGGACGAAAGACAACACCGCCATCGCCCGAGTGCGCTGGAGAGGATCAAGGAACCTGCAGAACGAAAGGACAGGAAAAACATTTGTGTGAGGTGCAAGAACAGCATTGAATGGATGAGGGAACTAGAAGACACTTGTGAGAGGTCTGTAAAGAGAGTATCGTCCTGGCAGCCACGAACCTTTGCGCCAAGGTTCTATGGAGAAAATTCGAACTTCGTCCAAAACGTGAGGACATTTCGGCCAAAGATCCATCGGCCCAACGTGTGGCACTCATACCGAAAGTCATACCCAGGACAACAGGCGAACTCAGAGCGACGGGCAGATGAAAAATATCCTCCCATAGATGAAATGACAAGGACACAGCTGAGGAGGCACCAAAGGAACTACGGCCGCATGATGCGCCAACAGAACAAGGCAAAGGCTGCCTCCGGCCATAGCCCTCATGCCACAGAGAAGTCAAAAGACCACAAGAAGGCACATGATGAGAAAAGAAGGAAAATAACCAATGACGATGAGTGAACTAAGCTTCATGGAAGGAAACGGGACGGGACCGATGATGAGGAGCCTCCCATCGTCATCCAATTCGGCAGCATGCCACCAGTCGTGGCAAATCACTACTTGTTGCCCAGAGAATTCCGGGGAAATGACAATGGGGAAGCTGAACAGAGTGACAATACTTATGAGGGAGATGAGGCCGAATTTGCGGCACTCTCCATAACAGACGAAGAGGCTACAAGACGAGAGGCCGAAGAGGAAGAATTAACGGATATAGAAGAGGAAATTGACATCAGGACGGAAGCCAGGAGATGAGGAATTTCGCAAAATCGGCTTCTGAAAGAACTATATGAGGCCGGGAATCCAGCAGTCGGAACACTGGGAGAAGACCTAGGGCAATACCCGTTCCTCGTTCTATATGGAACGCCTAAGGTAAGGCGGGCTGTCACCAAGGACGAGAAGAGAAGGTTGACTATCAATCACATCTCCCAGGAGATACTTCCCACACTGCCATATTCCCGGTGGGATATGGAAGACAAGTCATCCCAAGCCAACAAAGGGGGAAGTCAAGCCATGGAAATCGGCATGTCAGGGAAGGTAATTTTCCCAAAGCCACCAGCTCAGATGACAAAACACCTAAGGTTGTTGTACGTGAAGGCGAAGGCCAATGGTATCCCCATATCTAAAGTACTGATCGACAACGGAGCAGCCATCAATGCAATTCCAGTTAGGATGCTGGGGCATTTGGCCAAATCCGAGAAGGACCTCCTCCCCACAGAAATAGTCCTCACCAGTTTTAACGGAGGAGCAACGACTGCGAAAGGAGTCATACCACTGGACTTGCAGGTAGGAAGCACTACGAAGACGGTGGTGTTTTTCGTCATAGATGGGCCAACCTCATACAATATGCTTCTAGGGCGAGACTGGATACACGGCAGCCGATGCATCCCATCATCCCTCCATCAGTGCCTGGTTTTCTGGAACCAAAAGGACGAAGTGGAGATCGTACACGCCGACAACAGACCCTTCGCCGCAGACACGAACTCGGCAGAATATTATATGTATGAGGGAAATTACGGGCCAACCAGAGTTCTGAACGAAGGAGAGAGCCCAACCATCGTAGCCCAGAATGACGAGCCATGCCCCGATGGATTGTTAAACGATCTGTTCGCACAAACAAGACCAACCACAGTGGTCTTCGGAGAGCCCACACACGTCGGTATTAATGAAGCACGGCCAGAGTAAAGAGCAAGCTGCCCTTGCGGCCTCTAAGGCCAATTTAATGGCCTACGTTCTGGAACGAAAAAATGAGGACGAGGCGCTGGCCGCTGTTTCGGCTTTAAGAGGGAAGCTGCTGACGCACCAGATGGAGGATAAGGTGAAAGAACTGTGTGGGGTGGACTGTTTGATAGAGGGAGAAGACGCACTGGAGGACGAATACGCGCTGAACGGGCGACGCAAGACAAACTTCTCAGGAGGACAAGATGCTCTAGAAGAGGTAAATCTGGGGGATGAATACAATAAGCGCATAACTTATGTCAGCAGGGAATTGAGTCCCCAGGTACGCGAAAAATTGCTCTGTTTATTACAAGAATACAGAGATTGTTTTGCATGGGATTATAATGAGATGCCCGGCCTAGATAAGGCCTTGGTGGAACATAGGTTGCCGATCCTATCAAACCATAGGCAGCCTCCACGGAGGTTCGTGCCTAATGTTTTGTCTGATGTTAAAAAGGAGGTCGAGCGACTGTTAGAGGCAAAGTTTATTAGAACGACCAGGTATGTAGAATGGTTGTCCAACATCGTCCCAGTCAGGAAAAAGAATGGGAAGATAAGGATTTGTATAGACTTCAGGAACTTGAACTTAGCAACGCCAAAAGACCAATACCCAATGCCGACGGTCGATTCCCTAGTGGATTCCACGGCAGGGTATCAAGTGTACTCATTTATGGATGGGTATGCGGGTTATAATCAAATTTACATTGCCGAGGATGACGTGCATAAGACGGCTTTTAGATGCCCAGGGTCTCTAGGATGCTACGAATGGGTAGTAATGTCGTTCGGCCTAAAGAATGCCGGTGCCACGTATCAACGAGCCATGAACTCCATCTTTCATGACATGATCGGCAAATTCCTAGAAGTCTACGTTGACGATATCGTGGCTAAATCCGTAACTACGGATGAGCATTTTAGCCATCTAGCGTCGGCTTTTGAACGAATGAGAAGGTTCAAGCTTAAATTGAACCCTGCCAAATGTGCTTTGGGGTATGCGCAGGCAACTTCTTAGGTTTTCTAGTACACCAACGGGGAATCGAGATTGACACCAATAAATCTCGGGCGATTACTGAAGCCATGCCACCCGAAATAAAAAAAGAGTTGCAAAGGTTTCTAGGGCAGGTCAATTTCCTAAGACGATTTATCTCCAATTGTGCAGGGAAGACCAGGGCATTCTCCTCCCTATTAAAGCTGAAGGGAGAGGACGAATTCGTCTGGACCGAAGATCACCAACAAGCATTCGACAGTCTGAAAAGATATTTATCACAGCCACCAGTAATGGCGCCTCCAGTATCAGGAAAACCAATAAAGTTGTACATAGCAGCTGAGGAGCAGTCCATAGCCGGGATGATCGCGCAGGACGATGACATAAATGTTGAAAGAGCCATTTATTACATCAGCAGGCAATTGCTGACTATGAATGTAATGTAGTTACTCTCCCATGGAGAAGTTATGTTTGGCTTTATATTTTACATGTACTAAGCTACGTGCCTATCTTAGGCCGAACATTGTATATTTGATCACAAAAATCAATATAATAAAGTACATATTTTCTCGTCCTATTTTGCATCAAGGGGTGGTTTCTGGTCTCTGTCGCTCTCAGAATTGATATACGGCACGAACCCCAAAAGGCTGTCAAGAATCAAGCTTTGGCCGATTTTCTGGCCGACCATCCATGCCTAAGTACAACTAGAGAAAGAGAACTGGATTTGGACGAATGCAGTCTAAAACCATGGACGATGTATTTCGACGGATCCAGCACGACAGAGAAGGCTGGAATGGAATAGGGTTGTCTTAGTCAGCCCATTGGGAGAACCCTTCCAGTTTTTAGCCAAATTGAACGAATACTGCACCAATAACCAAGCAGAATATGAAGCCTTGATACTGGGGTTGGAAACACTCCTCGACATGGGAGTAACCCATGTGTCTATCAAGGGAGACTCGCAGCTGGTAATCCAACAAGTAATGGGGATTTATAAGTGCCAAAGCCCGTCGGTCGCGGCATTATTAGACATAGCCAAAAAACTAATAGAACGGTTTGATCATGCTGATTTGGAATACATTCCAAGGACAAAGAATGAATCGGCCAACAACTTAGCCCAGGCGGCTTCGGTTATAAACAAACCAACATAAGTGGGGCGTACAGAAGCAAAGAAATCAAGCCAGCCCTCATGAGAAGAGCCCAAGAAAAAGACGTCATGGCTCTTGACACAGAGGACGATTGGAGAGACGAAATCAGGGCGTTCTTAACACAGCCTGGACTAGGAAAAGACCGAAGGGTGAAGCTTAAAGCCTTGAACTATGTAATGTCAGGGGATGTGCTCTATAAAAAACGACAAGATGGATTGTTATTGAAGTGTGTAGGACCATCAGAATCTAAAACTATCATGGCTGAAATACACGAAGGCGTATGTGGGGCTCACCAAGCGGGAATCAAGATGAGATGGTTGATCATACGAAGCGGCTATTATTGGCCGAAGATAGGGGAATCGTGTAACTCGTACGCCAAAGGGTGCGTAGCTTGCCAAAAGCATGGACCTCTCCAAGGGCCCCTGCGACCGAATGGTCCCAGTCATTAAACCCTGGCCGTTTATGGGGTGGGCTATAGACTTGATAGGGAAGATTTATCCTGCTTCAAGCAAAAGACACACCTTTATCGTTGTTGCCACTGACTTCTTTACCAAGTGGGTAGAGGCTATCCAGTTGTAGAGATCTCACAAGAGCAGATAGTCAAGTTCATAAAGGAACATATAATTCACCGGTTTGGTATACCACAAACAATCATGGTAGACCATGGTACCTCATTAAACGGTGAGTGTGAAAATGTAAAAGACTTCTTAGCCGAGTATGGATTCGGCTGGTGAATGCCACTCCATATTACCCTCAGTCAAATGGTCAAGCCGAATCGTCCAACAAAACCCTCAAAGGATTGATTCGAAAGATGGTGACGGACAATGCTAGACGATGGGACGAATACTTGAGTCAAGCTTTATGGGCTTACAGGACATCGCCGCGTACAAGCACGCGTCGGTGACACCTTTCCAGTTGGTGTATGGGCAAGAAGCTGTGCTCCCTGTGGAAATGAACATTGAGTCCACTAGGGTAATGTTGCAGGGAAAACTAACGAAAAAAGATTACAACGAGGCGATGATCCAGAATTTGCTGGAATTGGACGATATTAGGTGCGATACGCTCAACCGCCTGGAAGCGCAGAAGAAAAAGATAGCCAGAGAGTATAATCGCAAGGTAGTGGCCAAGTCCTTCGGAAAGGGTGAAATAGTATGGAAGACAATATTGCCAGTTGGATCTAAGGAACCAGCATATGGCAAGTGGTCGCCCAACTGGGAGGGACCATTTATAGTAAGAAGCTGTTACCACATGGGGCCTATCATTTGCAAGATTTAAAAGGACGAGTGCATATAAGAGCGATAAACGGGAAGTATTTAAAGAAATATGTGCCCTCGTTATGGGAGCACGAAAACATTCAAGAAAAGCAATAAGAATTTCACATTAATAAGGGACGAGAACGTCCTAGATTACAAAATGGACGATATAACGTCCCAATTACATCATCCTTGGCCCGAAAATTGCCTAAAACCCCCAGGCTGGTCCTTAATGGCTGAAAGCGTCTCCCTCGTCAGGCCCCAGTCTTCCTGCACAACCGCGCTCGCTGCATCCAAATCGACCAACTCCTTCTCGAAGTCAATACAGGCCAACCCCTTAAATTCGCCCATCGACCGTTCCACCTCCTCCATTTGAGCGATGACGGCTCTCTCCTTCGCCTCTTTCCTCATCCGACTTTCGTCCAAACGACGTTGAAGCTCTTTCAACTGCTGCTCCAGGTCCATGAAGATTGATTCTTCAGTCACCATCTCTTCCGTGGTCTCCTTCAAGGCCTGTTGTAGCTTTCCAAAAGATTCACGGAGCTCTTCCCGTTTCACCAAAGTGGAGCGGAGCCCAATCCTCTGGCTATGAATTATACGATACCGGGAGAGTAGGTTCGTTATTTCCTCTTGCATCTCTTGGAGAAAAAGACGGTCGTCAATAGATACGGATGATGAAGGAAGAGCCAGTAATCGGCTTAACTCGGAGGAACACCGGCCCAATTGATGCATGTTCTGGGGCTGAACAGCTTGGCGAATATCCATCGCAGTAAAAGAGGCATACTGACGAAGAACCTCCCGAAGACTCTCCAAGTCTGAGCCCGCGCCAGTTAGGGGTGTCGATGGGCGATAAGAAGCGGAGGTCACTTCTCCAAGACGATCCAGAAGACGCTGGACCGATTGCAGCAATTGATCAGGCGCCTACACACAAGGAAAGAGTTAGCAAAACAGGTTAAGATCATAACGCAAGAAGGGAAAAGTGACTCACCATCCTAGAAGCAGAACTAGAAGGTTGATGAGCTTGTAAGTCAGATGCTCCAGCTGCGGGCTGCACCGGTCCTTGCTCGGGGGACAGCGGATGCTGGGGGACAACAACTAATTGTTGCGCGGAAGAAATCGACCGAAGAGGTGAACTGACGATATATTAGGTTTCGGCCCAAGGAGTAAGTACTTGTTCAGCAATGATTGGTATTTGAACTGTCGGTGCCACTGATGGAACGACCACGAGGGCTGAAAGTGATGGTTGCCCAAGCTCAGGATCCTCCCATTGAGCGGACCTTTGAGGAGAAGGAGGCAGAGGGGCCGAGGCTGATGGCTGGGCTAAGGACGATGCCGCATGCCCAAGAACACTGGGGGACACGGCCTCCGGCATCGAGTGTGGGGGACAGCTCCAATTGTACTCCCCTCTCTTAAGAGCGGCTCTACGCCCGATCTTTCGCCCGCGTGTTCATCATCAGAAAGAAGCTCAATCATTGACTCCCTCGTGGGTTCCTCGCTCACATTGCCGTCCAGGAGTTTCGACCTCTGGGGTTGGTGTCGTCCCACGTGCTGTAGGGAACGAAGACGAATCAATTTTCAAGGCCTGCGTCAAATCATACAATACTAGCATCAGTATACCGCAATGCGTCATAGAAACGAGAAAGGGCAAATTTCAAACTTTTACCTTAGAACGACGAACCAGAGGAACGTCCGAGTCAGAACTTCGGCTTGGGGAAGGCTGCTTCCTTTTGACGGGCTTTGTCTTCTTTAACTTAGAGGCCTCGGCAGTTTTCTTCAACCCCGGTGACTCAGATGGCTTGGGATGTAAGGAAAGAGAGGAATACACCTTCACCGAAGGTAGGGAGAAAAATCTTTCACGGGCCGTTGGCCAGAAACGGTCAAAATAGGGGTGAACGGATGTACAAGGACTGAAAGAAGCGACGGCGAAAGAAGCCAGTAAGGATCGAGTCTCTTCCATAGAGTCTTCGACCTCTGAGACCGAAAAGACCTTGAAACGGTCTGATGACGCAGAATACGAATGGAAAAAGGCAAGAGGCCATCATTGGACAAGGCCGAACTGACGAGCTACAAAATTGGGTGAATATACTTCTGCCCCTGCCTTACCATTGGCTCCCGTCAAAATATCATGAGCCAATTCGCGGCCGCACAAAAATTTATGCCATATGCGAAGGGCCGTCTCTTCCGTTTCAGAAAGGGGAGAATCAAGGGCGAAGGACGGACTGTCCGACGCTGAAAAAGAAAAAAACGAAGGGACATGGGAATAGTATAAAGGTAGGCAAAAGTGGCGTGAGGGGAAACAGAAGATTGTCGAAGCCGGGCGTATGAAGACCGGCGCATGAGTAAGAGCAAGTCGGCTCAATTGTGCCGAAAAAAGGAAAATATGCTTTCAGCCAAAGCTGGACAATCCATAGAGGGCCAGAAGCAATGGCTGAGGACCCGGAGCGAAGCTGTTTTTGGAGGATGGCCAAACCCCTGTACGTGGCAGCAAGGAAAAAGGAGGCCAAATCTAGGCGACGACCATTCGCAAGGTCAGAAGAGATAGGGAGATAACCCGCCGCGGTTTCTGGTTGGGTGTGCAAATGATATACTTACACAGCCAGCAATGAAGAAATGCCATTCGTTCCAACAGAGAAACTGACCCAACCGTCTTCGAATAGGCACGGAGAAGAGAGGAATACGATGAAAAAGAAGAAGGGTCAATCTTAGGGGGAGGGAAGCGAAACAATGTAGAGGCCGATATGGTCGCTCCAAGGGAGGACAACCCAGTTAAGGCACTAACATAACGAAGGGTGATGGTGAATGGCCCGATGGGAAAGACAAACACGTTATAATCAGATGACCAGAAAAGTAAAGAGATATGGAATAGGCTGTGATCAAAAGCCGGCAGGTTCAAGGAAAGCTCGATAAGGGGAAGGAGGCGGTGCGTATCCAAGAAGGACCGGGTATCCTCATGCGATAGCATACGTTTATACCAGGCTTCAAAAGCGATGTCGGGTCTAGGCCAAGTCTGAATTGGGTGAGCATAAGAGAGGGCAGAAAGACTTAGCGGCTCAAAAAATGGAAGGTTGGAAGAAGCAGGAAATTGCTGAGCCAACGTGTTTGTTGCAGTGGCTTCGGCGTATGTAAACATAGGACCAAGGGCGCACTGGGCGACCACTTCATTCAGGGTATGAACGCCGAAAACACCCACTGAACCAGAATCTAACGCCGTCTGATAATCGGCGGAAGTCGAAACATCGGTTTTAGGGACTAAAGAAGAAGAAGCCATAGGGGCTGATAGTTCGAAATCACGAAGGCAGGCAAAGTTGTAAAAAAAGAGAGCGAAGTTTGAAAATGGAGAAAAAATGAAATCTTATAGCCAAACAAATGCAGGTGTCACGATAGGATCGCCAAAAGGGTGAAATGGCGGGAAAATAGAAAGGGATGAAGTTTGCCATAAACAGATGTTCAAATGCGATTTGCTGCGAGTGACGTGCTAGGAAAGGGAACACCGAAGCGACACCGAAACGGCTCCTGAATAGGCCTCATGATGAAACGTGGGAGAAAGGGTCACGCATTTATTGCGGATAAGATGGGTTTCAATGAAACTCCAAAGGGCGGCGTAACAAATTAGGACGAAATGCTCGTCCCCTCGCCCTACATTCACAAATGCGGTCTCAATCCATTCGGCCAAACTCAAGGCCTTACCTTCGGCCTACAGAATCGGCCAATGACAGCTATCGATATTATTGATACTGGTAATGGCGACAAAACTGATGTGACAGGATAGTCAGGCCACAGGCTCGCTTTGGGCTGATACAGACCTTGGGTAGAAGACCTCCAACCAATCGCGTAACGAGTGGAAAGACCCTTCACGTGCCAACAGTACCCGTGTTGGAAACATGCGCAACAGGAAGAGCAGGGGGCACGTTGGAAACACGCGCAACAGGAAGAGCAAAATCTGCTCACCATCTATTTAAAGACTGACTTGCTTCACACCACCACCAAATCAAGCAGAATCTCAAAAATGAATAAAAGAAGATCGTGGAAGGTAATGGAATTTAGGCCACCGAAAGTGAGGGTTCATATGGAATAAGGTGTGAAATGGAATGTAAAAAGGTGCGCTAGTGGCCATCCACACGGAGTAAGGTGTAAAATGAAATGTAAGGATGTGGATGGACTATGTCCGTTAGCGACACTTGTCCGAGAACCTCGGTGCGGAAGGTACTGCATCCCCCAGGTGGTGAGTAGGTCACGCTCATTAGTAATGGCTTGCATAAGCTTATGCACTCGGGGCATGCTGCTTACCTGGGAGTACGGGTTCTCTGGACTGAGGGACCAGCTATACGATGGGTTGGTCTTTCGAAGGGCGAGAGGGAAATGACATGAGATGAACCCTCAACAAGGGTTACGACGGGGGAAGCAATGACCGGCAAAGATCACCTCCATCTCCCCCACGGTGATGTTTTTTCCAGAAGGAGAGAACCAGATAGTTGGTCAAGCGGGAATGAAGAGCTTTTACAGCAATAGTCGTGATTATCCAACCAGGAGTGAAGGAAGAGCAAACCACAACAAGAGATGAAATTCCCCTCGATAGTTCCTCTCAGTTCAATCGAGGTAAATTTGGGGGACAACTGTTGGCCAATAAAATCCCCGCAGGATGAATTCGTCCTAGAACGAGAAGAGGTACGAAAAGAAAGAGGGCAATAGGTGAAAAATGATAAAGGACTCAGAGCGATCGAGCCAATCACCAGGACGAAAACGTGCGATACAGTTATCTTCATCACCAAAGCGGTTGAGTGGTTGTCCCTCCACGATCAGGCAGTTAAGGCACACGACCCAGCAGTTACAAACACCACTCAGAACTGCAGGAAAAGATGATGGAACTGCTTAAATCGGTTATAAAGCGGCACTATAAAAGCCCGCCCATCCCAAGAGGAAAAGGACAGAGAAAAATGAAGACTCAATCGAGCATATTTTATCTTCTTATTTCTTAGCTTCTAATCTAGGACTGTAGCTTGTGTGTTTGTGCCCCTTGGACGCTTATTCACTTAATTCAACACACCCCTTGCTGGGACTTTGTCTCAGGAGGTTTGAACCTTACACGCTCTTTTTCCTTGCACGCGTAAAACCTGCGCAAACAGTTAGTGTGGCTCCTTCTTCTTCGTCGGCTTCCTATGGATGATCTTTTCAAGGATTGCGGCATCATTATTGTCTTGGTCTACCGGCTTTGCCATTTTTGTGAGTATCAAACGTCGGATCATTTATTAATTAGATTGTAATTTTGCGAACACCCTTTAGTGCTAGCACTTTAAGTCTTTCTCTTCGATCAACTCTGTCAATGTTCTTTGGGATTCTATTATTAGCATTGGGTTCAGCCCTAAACTGATGAACTTATGGTTAGTGTTCTCATTTCATTCCGTACACTTTATTCGGAAGACTCGTAATACAAATAAAGTGTGCTTGGTATGAAAATTAGCTGGGGTTGTCGTTGGAAATAATGTTGGTGATGAGATTGTGAATTAGATTAATGGAAATATTAGTTCACTTGTCTTGATGATTCGACAGTTGGGGGAAATTAATTTCAGTTATGTTTTATGTATGAGGAGGTGTTATTTGGGTGATAGAATGCATGTCAGGTGTTTGATGAAATTTCAGTTATACTAAGGTCTGAGTTTTATTTGAGTTTTATACATGATAAAGTGTGGAAATGCATGGTAGTAAGGACTGAGTTGAATAAACGAAATATGACAGTAAGTAAGGACCTTAGGCAGAGAATGCTTAACCGTAGTGCATTCTGAACAGTTCTTATTATTTCTGTTAATACATAAATTATAGACTTCCATTTGCCTCACCATAAATTTTTACATGAAATAGATACATTAGAGTTCAATATATTCCAAAAATCAAAATTTTTAGATGACATATGAATTTATGCCAAATTTGTACAAATTAGCTACCTTGCAGTTTCATTAGGTTCTGTCTCTTCTGAATTAGCCTGTATTTATTTACTTATAACTTGAGCTGTGGAAGTCAAAATCAAGATCTGTAAAATTCTGTATAAACTAGACAAATAAAAGACTAACATATCCAAAATTCATAATTTGTGAACTTAAGATGAGACTGTACCAAATTGTTGAATTTGGGCGATCTGCTGCCCTTATGCCCAGTTTTTCAGTTGCACAACCCCTGTACTTCAGTCCATAACTAGAATTTCTGATATTGAAATTGAGATCCGTAAAAATTGACATAAACTAGATACATGAATGTCCATTTCTTAAAATTTCAGCTCTATATTCCATCCCGATTAGTTGCAATGAATTTTTGAAGTTAACCATTGAGCAGATGATTTTAACGATATGACAAAATTTGGAATTTCTCTATCACACTTGCGTAACTCGAAACCTAAGCCGTAAAATTCATAGATACCATAAATATATCATATATTCAGAAATATTAAGAGTCCATGCATTAGATATTCTTTTATGCCATATAAAAATGGTTTGAGTTATAGAAACTAACAATTATTTTGTCTTTAGATCGACTTCAGGATATTCGACGGTCCTCCACACCGTGTACCGCTCTCGAATTGCCATAGCAAAGTGAGTGGATGCTTTGCTTTATGTTTTCTTGACTTATGCTTTAAAATTCTTTTCAAGTTTTGAGGTTTTAAATTGATGAAAAATATGTATGATGATTATATGTTTCTGTCTCAACACTTGTTTACTGTTTTTATGATTTCCGAACTATCTATATGTTTCCGCTGAGATGATCGATTGATGATATGTTTGCACCCCGATGCTTGTTGCATGTTTTATATTTAATGACTCATCATATGTTTCCGCTGGGGTGCTTGTTAGGTGATAAGTGTGTTTTATACACACTTATTCATGCATCAACAACTTATTATTTTGTTAGATTCTATGTCATTTAATATATTTTATAATTTATTTATGTTTGATTGATAAGAAGCATTAGAACATGGATCTTGGAGCAATTGTACTTATTTTGGGATCTTACGAACACATCGGAAGCACGCGGGAAGACTAAGAATGCAGAAACGATCAATCCTGAAATTTAGCTTGGCGGTAGATTCCCAGAAACTTATTTCGGTCGTGTTTTACATGTATAAGGACTCCAAGACTTCCCTATAAATATAGAAGCTCGTCCAAAACCCTAGAGAGAAGAAAAATACACAACCAAAATATTCTAAACACATATTTTAGAGAGATCCAAGGAGGGGGATTGAAGAACGAAACGAGGAGACGAAGGCGATGACGTCCGAAGACGAAGAGATTCAATTTGGGTTTTATCATCTAGTTGTTTTTTTTTAACTCTAATGATGTCCAATATGTTCTTGACCATAATTTCATTGTTTTTATCTTTAGTCATGAACTAACTCCATTATTCTAGATGATGTAACTAATGCTTGAAACTATATATTGTTTGCCAATTTGAGTTTTATAAAGTTTTAATTCAGTTTATTTATATTCTCTTGTGTTTAATGCTTCTAGTTTGTTTGCCATAAATTAAGCTGATGAATGTTAAGAATCTATCACTCGAGAGAGAGGGATTTTGAATAGGATCTAGAGAATATAACCTAAGAGTTTTATAGAGTTCGGGAGAATCTATAATTCATTTGAAGTCGTTAACACATAATCACATAACATAATGAATTGTTAATTACTAGATTTTTATATGGATATCGAAGTCGGTAATTAATAATTTTTTTACTATTGCTCGGGAGAGGGAGTGTAATACTCTAGGATTCTTGGCTTATAAACTACTAAACTAAATAAGAATTGATTGTCATAAAAAAAATACATAGGGGATAGCTAGGTGAAATCAGACTCTAAAATCTCTCTTATATTGGTTTCTCCTCATTAAACCTTTTTAATATCTTGTTTATTTATCTTTTAATTTTAATTTAGTTTATTTCAAATTGGTTTCTATATAAAGTTAAGTTTATCAATTATAGTACTTAGTGCGAGTTTGATTACAATCCATGTAGGTTCGATACTCATATTTATCTTTTACTAAAACTTAACACCGTACACATGCGGTACGATATAAAATATCGCAACAAATTTTTGGCGCCATTGTCGGAGATTGTTAATTTAATTCACATTAATACTATTACCAAGTAATTTCAGCTTTAATTTAGATTTTTTTGGTATTTTTAAACCTTGGCTGATTGTGTGGTTACGTTTAGCTGAAAACGTTAAATTTAGCACCAGCGGGGAGGCAACCCTTGCATTTATTTATTTATTTTATTTTATATATATATTTTTATTTTATTGTGTGATATTTTCATATTTATTAGTTGCATGTGTGTTGATGCAGGTATTAGCACAACCTACACAGCCCGCACAATCAAATTCTGACTAACATGAGCCTGATACTCCATAGACGATAATGTTGTTCCTTATTTTTGCTTCTTTATGTTTATCTTACATTGAGGACAATGCAAGTTTTAAGTTTGGAGGTGTGCATGTAGTGATAGTTCATGATATTTTTAGTTTTTTAAAAAATAAAATCTTTGTTTTTCGTCTTAGATAGTGAAACATATGTTTAATGATGATTTTTGTTTGCTTAGTATGAAATATTAAAAACGATAAGTTCCCAATTGATTTTTATCTTATGCCTTGAGTAAGTGATCTAAGTTAGACTCGTAAACACTTAATAATAGGTTTTTAGCAGTAAGAGCCTAGATAGTTGATAAAGTGACTAGTTGAAGAAATTGCTTGTCAATGAATTGCTATTTTCTTAGATGTCTATCTCGATTTTCCAGTGTTATGATATATGGAATGATTAAAAATAAAAGAAAGAATAAAAAAGTTTTGAAATAAGAAAAAAAGAAAAAAGAAAAAAAGAAGTAAACCACCTATAACCGATAAACATGAAGCTACCTATAAGCGAGTGTTAGGACCACTATAAGGAGAAATGCTACCTTAAAGGGTAAGTGTGTTGAAAAAATTGTAAAAAAAAATTAAAAAATTAAAAAATTAAAATAATCATACCATACTGAGCATAAAATAAGATAAATACAGAGTACTTTTGAGATATTAAGGTTGGTTTGACCCATTAGATCCCAATTTTTGAGACAAAATCATTGAGTTGGCTATTTGGACGTTGAGCTATGAATGAACCTTTACACACACACATTGTGAGTCTAGCTTAGATGATTTATTCAAGAACTTGGATTTGAGTTGCATTGAGTAATTTGAGGTTCTCTGATTTCATTAATAGGCAATCTTTGAGGACAATATTATGTGTAACTATCGAGACTATTTTATTTATTTGTATTATTTTTGAATGATTGCATGTGTGTGAATGACGTTTGTGGGTTTCATCGTTGTAAGTCCTCATGAGACTATAACTCGTCCACTGGGGCCCCCTAGAGGTTTAAAGACTTGTTGCATACGTTAAATGCAATCGTGATCCCTGCGAAAGTGGCTTAATTATTTTGTTACATTACTTTGTTTATTTCTATTAAGTTCTTATTTAGTCTTTCGCTCGGGACTAATAAAATCTTAAGTTTGGGGGTGTTTGATAAGTGTGATTTATACACACTTATTCATGCATCATCAACTTATTATTCCGTTAGATTCCATGTCATTTCATGTATTTTATAATTTATTTTATGTTTGATTGATATGAAGCATTAGAACATGGATCTTGGAGCAATTGTACATGTTTTGGGACCTTAAGGACGCATCAGAAGCACGCGGGAAGGTTAAAAACGAAAAAACGATCAATCCTGAAATTTAGCCTGACGTCGTGACACCCCCACAGGATCTCCATACAAAAATATCGAGAGTTGGGTGCCGTGACGCCAAAAGTGGTGTCGCGACGCTACGACAGATTCCCAGAAACTTACTTCGTTCGTGTTTTACATGTACAAGGACTCTAAGACTTCCCTATAAATATAGAAGCTCGTCCAAAACCCTAGAGAGGAGAAAAATACACAACCAAAGTGTTCTAAACACATATTTTAGAGAGATCCAATGAGGAGGATTAAAGAGTGACAAGATGAGATTAAGGCTGTGATGTCCGAAGGTGAAATGATTCGATTCATGTTTTATCATCTAGTTTTTTTCTTTAAACACTGATGATGTCCAATATGTTCTTGACCATAATTTCACTGTTTTTATCTTTAGTCATGAACTAACTCCATTATTATAGATGACGATGTAACTAATGATTGAAACTATGTATTGTTTGCCAATTTGAGTTTCCTCTTCACCAAATGGACACTTCGTCTTCTCATTTTATTTTGTTTTCTTTCGTACATTCTCTGAGTTGACTGGTCCTGCCACGGTATTGGAGCGTACCTTTTTCGTCCATTACTGGCTTTGCAAATATCATTTGTGTACCTAATTAGAAGGCGGGTTATCTCCCCATCTCTTTGGACGTGGCTAACGGCCGTCATTTGGATCTATCTTCCTTCCGTTTAGCTGCTGTTTATCGGGGCTTGGTCGTTCTTCAAAAACAGCTACGGTCTGGCTCTTCACCCATCACTTCTGGCCCTTTTTGGCTCGTCCAACTGTGGCTCAGGGTATATTTCCCTGTTTTTGGCTTTATTTAGTCAAATTGTCATTTTCCCTGCGTCGGCCTTCTATTTGCCCAATTAGGGCCAACTCCTCTCCATCTTCACACTGTTTTTGAATATTTTATACAATTTTTTTTGGTCTCTTCCTATTTTCCTTTTTCATCGGGCGACATCCCATCTTTCATTCATGAACTTCCACAGTCAGATAGAGATGAATAAGTTAATCGCATCTGGCGTAAATTTTTATGTGCCCGTGATATGATTCATGACATCGTAACTGAGGCTAATGGCAAGGCTGAAGTGGAAGTGTATTCTCCTAACTTCATTGCTCGTCAATTCGGCCTTATCCAAGGATGGCCTCTTCCATTAATTTACTCCCGCTCTACTCCAACAGAGCGTTTCAAATTTCTTTCGCTCTTGAACATTGACCAATGTTTGTCTGAGGTGCGGACTTTATTCTATTCCTTTACTTGTGACTCATTCTCCCCTTGTAAATCCGTTCATCATTTCTTCGAACGTTTTTGGCTAGCCAGCCATGAAAGGTTTTTCTCATTGCCTTCATCCTTTGTTTTTTCCAGCCTCACATTTTCCTCTAAACCTGGACAGAGGAAGCGCTATAATAAAACTTGGCAGAAGAAGGCAAGTTCTAAACCCCCCATCAAAAGGAAGCACACTTCGCTCGCCATGGCTCTGATTCAGATGAGCCTATGTTGCGTAAACGGGCTAAGGTATGCTTTTCCCCACTTTTTTAAACGATTCGTTATGTTTCCTTGTGTAGGCCTCCAAGACCGAGCAATTGTCCGATATGGCTGCCTCGATTCAATCAACATCCCTCAAAGGATGATGAGGCTGTTAAACGCCCAACTGTTAGGGTGAATCCCTAAGGTATGGGGCTAAACATACTAGTGAGGAGAAGAGACCCGCGTATAGAGGATATCCCAATGGACAACCCTTTTTTTGAATATCGTCATTTGCACACTCCCATCACTTTTGTGCAAGAGCCGAATGATGAGCATTCTCCGCTCCATCTTAAGCGGGTCGTCCCCTTTATTCATAAATGGACTACCTCAGGGATTATAGGGTGTTATAGGGACATCGATGGCCTATTCAGCCGGGGTGAATTGGTTATGTTGGAGGAGGCCAAGTCATTTCTAAAGACGGACATAGTCAGGCGAATATATGAGGATTTTGAAGTTGTAAATGTTACTGATTCCTCAGACTCTGACTCTTCCATAGAAACCCAATCGTCGGGTGCACCAAGCCATTCTGGTGTTCCCTTCGATTCTCCGATGTATCGGTCTCCCTCCCCTGACCGAGAACCTCGGCCAATATCTCATATAACTCCGACATCATCTCCTAGGCCAGGCTCTACATCGCCCCTTGGTGATGTTCCTAGGGCGGCTGCGAAAAAGCCTTCATCGTCTAGCTTTGTACCTGTAACTGTAAGTACTTTTCTTCCCTGTGCATAACTGCCTCGGTTTTCGTTTGCTAACCCCCCATTTTTTTTTATAATTAGGTGTCCGATTCATTCATGCAATTAGTCCAAGATATTTTGGACCGTCTTGACGGCTCGCCTCCACTCCGTCTCAGCCTTAATCATCTTCAACACGAGCCTTCTCAAACTTGGAGTCCCTTCAGGATTCCATTCGCCAATACACATATTTCACTGGGTTGGACATCGGTTAGGCTGCTCTGCTAGAGAATATGCTTAAACTAGAGATTTTCATCTGAGTTGTCCCAGTTGTTGGCTTCTCCCACATTGTCTATTCCAATGAATAATCGATTTTTCCTCCAAGACTTGTAGAACGAAGTACCGATGTATTCACAGTCAGAGGGTCGGGCTTCGTTCTTCAATTGTAAAAAAAAAGGACTCCATGATTCGTTAATACTCTCCGCCTATCCTTACGGGAAACCACAAACGAGATGATAATTGAAAAATCAGTATTACTAGACTTATAGCGAAAATTACAAGAGATCCAGCATCTTATTGAGGAGAGCTGTATTAGAAAAGAGGCTAAGAGGAAAGCTGTTGCTACACAATTAGAGAAGGTGAACAAATATTTGGTGGAGTATGAAGACTTGGCCCAAATTAATTTTGAAAAGAGTCTGGCCGATCTTATTACAGTTTATCGAGTGATGTAGAATGAGTGGCGACAGTTGAGAGAAACATTTGCAGTCCTGCAGGACAGAACACTTACTAAGGACGTCAAACTACCGCCATCTAATCGCTGACTTTGTAATTTATTTATTTTTTTATAAAAGTTAGGACGTTGCATCATACGCCATAAATTGTTATATTAAAACGTTACCTCGTCTTCATTTCAATGACATAGCATTTTGCTTTTGTGCAATTTTATTGACATTTTTTTTTCTTATTCGAAGAATGCTACATTCTCATGTTCCCATAACGAATGCACATATTTTCTCAAGTATTTACCATTTATTACTCCGACATGTACTCCTCCACCCAAATTTCTTAAATGATAAGATTCATGTGGAATACGTTCTCTACCTTGAAAGGTCCTTCCCAATTGGGCGACCATTTGTCGTATATAGGACTTTTAGTATACAATGGCAGTATTGTCTTCCATACTAACTCTCAAATTTTGAACAATTTAGCCACAACTTTTCGTTTATCCTTTGGCCATCCTTTGACATCTCATTTAACATAGTCTAGTTCTAATAGATTTTAGATCATCGCTTCATTATAATCTTCTGGCTTCAATTTATCCTGCAACGCTACCCTTGTGGACTTGACATTGACCTCTACCAGTAATACGACCTCCTGACTATATACTAATTGGAATGATGTAACCGAGGTGCTCGTTCTTGGCGATGTCCTATATGCCCAGAAAGCTTGACTCAAATATTCTTCTCACTAACTGGCATTGTATGTTATCATCTTTCGAATTTGGCATTTAAGGATTTTATTAGACGACTCGACGTGACCATTTGACTGAGGGTAATATGGCGTAGTGTTTTACTAACTGAATCTCATATTCGCCTAAAAAAATACTTAACTTTTTCACCATTCATAGAAGTCCCATGATCTACCATCATTGTTTGGGGAATATGAATATATAAATAATATACTCTTTAATGAATTTGACAATCACTCTTGAGAAATTTCCACTACCGGTATTGCTTCCACCCATTTGGTAAAGAAATATGTAGCAACAATGATGAACCTGTGCTTTTTACTCGATGCAGGATAGATTTTTCCCATCAAATCAATCGCCCATCCTTTGAACAGCCATGGATTTTTGATGTGGACCATTTCTATGGCTAGCGTTTGTTTATATTTTTGACACGTTATGCATCACTTTGCCTGCCATGCATGATTTTCCTATTTTCGGCCAATAATACTCGTTCCTTATGATTAACCACCTCATTTTTACGCCAGTTTGATGGGCTCCACAAACTCCTTCATGAACTTCGGCCATAATGGTCTTAGCCTATGATGACCCCACACACATTAATAACAAACCATCTTGGCGCTTCTTGTTACAATACATCCCCGTAAACTACAAAGTTCAAAGCCTTCAATTTTAACTTTCGATCTCATTCGTTCTCTGGATTCCTCAAGAAATCCATGATATCTCTCCTCTAGTCATCTTTGTCCTAATTTTCAATGTTTAAAACTACAACTTCATTCATTCGTCGGAGTAGAGTTGGTTTAATCCCTCATCTTCCACACACATTGTCAATTCTCATCTTTTTATATCTTAGAGCCTTGTCAATTCTCATCTTTTTATATCCTGGAGCCGCTTGGGAAAGCTAATTAACTATCTCATTTTTCGTCCTTGGGACGTGCTCTAACTCTACGTAATCGAATTCATCTAACAATTCTTGAGTTATTTATACTAATGCCATGACTGACGGACTCTAGCATCTAAAGACACACCCATTACTTGTTGGACCACTAGTTGTGAATAACCATTAATAGAACATTTTCACTCCCATGTCAAAGATTATTTCCAATCCAAATATTAAAGTCTCGTATTCGGCCTGATTATTGGTACAATATTCATCCAATGTGACGATGAAATGAATTCTTTCTCTAAAGGACTAACAATGATGATTCTTATTCCCATCCCCTTTAACGTGCTAGACCGGTCAAAGTACATCGTCCATGGTTTTAAGCTGTATTCACATATTTCCATTTCCATTTCTTTAGTTATGCTCAAACAATGGTGATCAGCTAAAAAATCAACAGGGCTTGGTTTCTTACGGCCTTTTGGGGTTCATATCATATGTCGATTCTAACAATGAAAGAGACAAAAAAGCCTACCATTTGATGAAAAATTGGGCGATAGAACATGTGTTTTACTATATTGATCTTTGTAACTAGATACACGGCAGTCGACCTAAGATAGGCTCGTAATTTAGTACATGTAAAATACAAAGTCAAACACAACTTCTCCATAAGAGAATAATTACATTCATATTTCAAAAAATGTATGTTGAGATAATAAATGGCTCTTTCTACGCCCATGTTATTGTCTTGCGTGATCATTCTAGCTACAGACTGTTCCTCGGCATATGTGTACAGCTTCATCGGCCGTCTTGGCACAGAAGGCACCATTACCGGTAGGGGTGTTCGCGGTGCAGTTCGGGTCAGTTTTTTTTATTTTTCATTTCAAACCGTGCGGGTTGGCGGTTTAGGAAATTAGAAATCGAAACCAAAAATTTGATAAGGAAACCACTGCAGTTTGGGTTGGCGTTTAGCGGTTTGAGCGGTTCGGATTATAATTTTTTTAAAGGAAATTTTGTGTGTTTTCACATAAAAATTGAAGAGAAAAAATACATAATTTTCATTTATACAATGCATATTGTCGTATGATTATTAAATATCTTAAATTTCATGGTTAAAGTATAAGAAAAATATAAAATAATATCTAATTTGAATGCGGGTCGGTAGTTTAGGTGGTTTGGGTTGCGGTTTGAGAAAAATTTACGGTTTTGAGCAGTTCGGGTCGCGGTTGGGTCAAAATCGCACACCGATACGGTTCGATTCCGATTAACCCGATTTTTTTTTTTTTTTTTCCGAACCAAGCGGTGCGGTTTGGGTCGGGTTGTGATTTGACCCGAAACCGTGATCACCTCTAATTACCGGTGACTTTGTTAAATAAATTTTTAGGCTATGGAAGGCTTTTTGATGCTCTTATGTCCATGCGAAATCGTCCTTTTATTTTAGCCTTAATAGAGATGAGAAGGCTTTAATTTTCCCTGTAAAATTAGAAATAAATCTCTTTAAAAAATTAATTTGCCATAGGAACCTTTGGAACTCTTTCTTGTTTTCAGGGGATTTGACATCTATAATCGCTCGAGATTTATTTTCATTGATTTCAATTCCCCTTTGATAGACTAGAAAATCTAGAAAATTCCCAGTGCTAACCCCGAAAGCGCCATTGGCATGGTTTAATTTTAGTTTGAACTTCCTCATCCACTCAAAAACCATTCTTAAGTGGTTGAAATGTTCGTCTATGGCCATAGATTTAGCCACTATATCGTCCACATTAATTATGTCATGAAATATTAAGTTCATAGCTTGTTGGTAATTGGCCCTAACGTTTTTTAGACCGAATGACATCACTACCTACTTATAACATCCCAAAGACATTGGGCATCGAAAAGCCATTTTGTGAACATCATCCTTAGCAATGTAAATTTGGTTATACCTTGCGTACCCATCCATGAAGGAATGCATTTGGTATCCCACAGTGGAGTCTACTAAAGAATCTATTATAGGCATAAGGTATTGATCTTTTCGTGTTGCCAAGTTTAAGTTTCAAAAATCTATGCGGATTCTCAATTTTCCATTTTTATTCATGACTAGGACAATATTTGATAACCATTCTACATATCTGATCGTCCTAATGAATTTTGCCTTTAGTAGGTGTTCGACTTCCTTCTTAATGTCAGGTAAGACATTTGATGCAAACTTCATAGGTGGTTGTTTATATGGTTTGTAATTTGGCATGATCGGTAGCCCGTGCTCTACTAAAGTTTAATCTAAATCAGACATTTCCTCATAGTCTCATGTAAAGCAATCTCTATAACTTTTTAGGAGAGAAATTTGTTTTTTACGCATTGGGGCATCGAGTTTCTCGCTGATATATGTGATGCACTTTTTGCCCTCGTCTCCCAGGTTACCTCCTACAGAACATCTTGCGCTCTCGTAATGCCCTTCTTCTGATGTCCGTTTATATTGCATTCTAGATCTTTATTTTCTTCATCTGGTCGTTCATCCAATTTCTTTAGTCGTTCGTCCAAAAAATCTACCTCGTAGCTTCTCTTATTCTGTTTTCTACCTGATGAGTTATCCGTTTTCCTTTTAAGGTCGAGATTGTGGCCTGAACATCGAGTTCAAATTTTCGTTCCCGAAAATAAGTCATTAAGTTAGCTTTGGCAGCCGCGAGCGTGACTTGTTTTTTAATTTGCTCGCCCCTCTTCATTCGACTTGCTGGTTTCTTGGCCACATGCTGGCTCCTCGAAGGCCACTATGTTTGGCTTCATTTGCATGAATAAGTCATTCAATAACTCTGCAGTATATGGCTCATCATTTTGGGCAACTACAGATGCATTCCTCTTTTCATTCGACATTCTGACTGGTCTATAATTTCCCCCATACATGAAATATTCTGTAGCAAAAGGTCTATTATCAGCGTGCACCACTTCAACCTCGTCCCTTTGATTCTAAAAAACCAACGTTTATGGAGAGAAGAAGGTATGCATCGTCTGTCGTGGATCCAATCTCATCCCAAGAGCATGTTATATGTGGTCGGTCCATCTATGAAAAAACATTATCATCTTAATGGTGCTCCCTACTTGTAAGTCTAATGGGACAATTCTTTTAGCCGCCGTTGCCTCCTCATTGAAGCTTGTGAGCACCACTTCTGTCGGGATGAGATTAGCTTCTGACTTTGCTAAACGTCCCAACATCCTAATTGGGATGACATTAATGGACACCCCGTTGTCAATCAATACTTTGGTGACTGGTATTCCATTTACCTTCGCCTTGACATATAATGGTCGGAGGTGCTTTGTCATTTGCTGCGGAGGTTTTGGAAATGTTACTTTCCCAAGTACTCTTATTTCCATTACTCGTCCATCACTTACATCCTCTTGCGGTGAATTCTCCTCTGAATCCCATCCGGAGGGTGGCATTGTGGCCAAGCCACTCGACGATGCATTACCCGTCTTGTCGGTGAATATCTTTTGTTTCTTTAATATGGACAAGATCCGTTTTAAACTTGGGTTTTCTGTATAGTACAAGATAGGGGGACCGTCCCAAGTCCTCCCCCAATATTCCCACGGCTAGATTTCCAGCTTTGTATAATTCCTTAAGAAGTCGACTTTACGATATTCCCATTCTTTGCGATTCAGCGCACATATCTATTTCTTCTTTTACGTCTGTCATCTCATCATCCGAAACCTCATTGCTATCCCCCAGATTCAACCAATCCATTGTAAGTGCTGCAACTCATGTTTCTTCACTATTGTAGACTTTTTTTTTATTTCTTCCAGAGGTCTCATCATTTTCCCATTTGAATTCCTCAAACAGCAAATAGTGATTAGCCATAACCAGTGGCATGCTGCCAAACTGAATAACAATGGGTGGTTCTTCATCGTTTGTTTCATCCCGTTTTTTCCATCGGTCAAACTTAGTTCGGTCTTTGTATTCCTTACTGATTTCTTATTCGCCATCAACATCCTTGGATTCTATCGTTGTTTTTCCTATTGTGTCGGTTGCAAAGACATGGCCTTGATTTTCATGGCCAAAGGGAGCCTTCACCTCATGCCACTGGCGTTTCATCTGATCATAATTACTTTGATATCGTCTCAACTGTGTCCTTATCATCTCATCCACATGAACATAGTTCTTTCCTTTCTGGTTATACAAATGCCAAACATTGGGCTGGTGAAACTTTGGCCTGAAAGTCCTGATGTTTGGAACGAAGTTTGAGCGTTCTTTATAGAACCTTGGTGTGAAGGTTTTCAGGTGCCATGCTGCTGGCTCTCTTTCCGGTAGTGGAGCTCTTTTACAAGTTTTTTTTAGTTCTTTCATCCATTCTATACTGTTCTGACAGTGAATACATAAATTTTGTGGACCGTTTCCTTCTCGGTGCCAAATCTATCCTCTCAAGGGCACTATGGCGTTAATCATTCTGATATTCATCTAAGACCCACTTAAGTTTTGGTAAATTCATCTTAGTTAGATCAGAGTTAATCATGTTCATTTCTAATTTCTTAGGGAACGGGTTGTCGTCCACAACCATCTTGTCTTTCTTTTTGAACATTATTCGCCCAGACGCTATGATATCTTGTAATATATTTTGAAATACAAGGCAACTGTTAGTTGAGTGAGACCATTCATTATGCCACTTACAATATTTTTTACCATTAACTTGCTCGGGGTTTGGTAATTTTTGGCGGTCATTTAGTTTAATCTATTTATCCTTGTATAATTGATCAAATATGACATTTACTTTAGTGAGGTCAAAAGAAAAGTTCCTAAATTTTTTAATCATTTTTCGCCTCTGGGAAAGGTTCGGCCCACACTTTATAGATATATGATTTCCCCTTATTTAATTCGGCCAGGCAGAGATCGGCCGATTCAATATTCATTTCTCATACTTCGTAGTTTTCATTACTATAGTAAGTACCCTTATTAGCATTCTTCATTTGCTATTCTTCCCTCAACAATCGCTAATATCTAACCATGTTAGTAGTGAGATGGAAGAGGTCCCAGAACTCTCGATCTTGGAATTTATTTTTTAA
Organism: Zanthoxylum bungeanum; assembly: GCA_019454045.1. NCBI lineage: Eukaryota > Viridiplantae > Streptophyta > Magnoliopsida > Sapindales > Rutaceae > Zanthoxylum > Zanthoxylum bungeanum. Next base: position 36,589 of record SKCR01040440.1, read on the forward strand.
GTCAAAGTTAAGATACATTTGAGCAATTTTCACAAACGCTTTCTCTGGCAAAGCATGTAGCATCGGCTTCGGGCCACTTTAACTCTTTACCAAAACATTTCGGCCCACTCGCCTGAGAACAACCTTAAAATTGCTAAATCAGCCAGGGTAACCTCAGACTCGATTTTGTAGAATTACGCATGAAATATTGATTCCATTTGGTACCAGTGTTCCTTGAATTGGGCGGTAAACTGATATACCAGGGAAAAAACTATTCCCGATAATGAACCATGGGAAAATCTCAGTTTATGGAAATCATTTGTCTCCCCACACTGAATAGTAAATCGCCTTATAGTGGAAACTTCCATTGATCTCGTGAACAGAGAGAAATCTGGTATCTTATAGTTCATGAGCCACGAATACGCTAAATCAATCCAATCCGGATATGATTTCTGATATCTTGGTCGAATTGGCCTCGCCCCCAAACCGAGATGATTTTGGAGAATCTCAGTCATTTGTTCCATTGGTACATCGTTTCCATTGAATGACACCCCTACAAGTGGTGGTTGTGGTCCCATCACAAATGGGACATAGTCTTGACCATGCCCCCTACATGTGGTGGTTGCGGTCCCCTTACAAATCAGACATGGTCTTGACCCTGCCCATGTAAACCTTGGGGCAAGACTACCTCATGTTGTGCCATGTCCGGCCCTAGGTGTGGGTGAAAATTAACGGGGTTTTCCCAACGCGAGACATTGCTAGAGTAGCAATCTCTTGTGGATGAGTAATATTTTTTTATCCAGCTTCTGTTTGAGTTCCCCAATCTTGCTCAAGATTGTTTCTCATGTTTGGCGCATGAGGAAGTGAGATTTCAGATGGGATTACCCTCCCCCCGTTTACATATTAGAAATTAGCTATTGTAATGAAATCATGTGTTTGACCATATTTTCATAATGTGAATTGCTAGTCGAAATGAACTTATCTATAACATGAGTGTTTTGAAGTCTAACCTGTTTTACTACGTCCTGGGTGAATTCGCGAAACAATGCGCTTATCACGTTAGCGTTGAACTCCCTCATAGTGTCATAACGATTTCCTTCTGCTAAACCTTCAAATGGCCCATTACAGTCGGAACGTGAGTTTGGTTGGTTTGCTTCAATTCCCCTTCCTCTGTACTCGAATCAGTCTGAACGTTTTTTTGAAGGCATCTTCACTTCTTGCATCAATTCCTCCTACTGTTGTCGCCAAAAACTGTTCACACAATTTTTATTGGTACGCGTGTAAGATTCTAAACCTCCTGAGACAAAGTCCCAGAAAGAGACGTTGATAAGAATGCCTCTAAGGGGCACAAGCACACAATTTACTGCCATAAAGATTACAAAGCTAATAAAACTATAAACTTAAACTACTTGCTCATTTTGAGTCTTTTCTCTTGTTCTTCTCCTTTTTTTTCTACGCCTAGGTCCTTTATAGTGTAAAATTCCACCATCTCTCAAGCGGTTCTGCTTTGCTCGGCCTGTTAATTCCCACTTCTCCTACTCGCATGCAACTGCTGAGCCGTGCGTGCAATTGCTGGGTCGTGCGTGCAACTGCTGGGTCGTGTGTGCAACTGATGGGTCGTGCGTGCAGCTGCTGGATCGTGCTCTCTGATAACCGCTAGATCGTGGGGGTTACTGCCAACTGTGCAGTAACCGTTAGGTTTATCCGTAACTGGCTAACTGCTAAACACATGTCCGTGTGGCAATCGCCCTATCACATATTCGTTCTTCTTCCATCGTTATTCGCTTGTTGGGAGATTCTTTCTTCATCTATCACGATTCTTTACTCATCGGTCGAATCGTCCTCGATCGATTCATTCTTCATTCTTCGTCTTGAATGACATCATGTCTCTTCATCATTTAGTAATTATTTCCCTGTTAACAGAATTATTATATGATTAACGTGCTATCATCTAGAATTTACTCTGTATTTAGACACATGCAATAACTATGAGCGATGCAATTTACTTTGAGTGCCTTTATTAATAAAAAAATGATAAACTAATTGAATAGTGATATGATTGTAACTAATACTAATATATATATATTATATATAACACACACAATATAATAAATATATTCTCTCTCCTTTTTTGGGGATTTCTTGTGTTTATTTTATTGATTATTTTTTTTGGGGATTTCTTGTGTTTATTTTATTGATTTATTTATTTTTCTTCACAATCAATGGGTTCACTACTTGGTGTTGAGGTTATGGTGCCAATTTATTGTTTCTTTTTTTTTTTCCCAATCAAAGGGTATTGTAGTTGTAGATTATAGTAGATTTTGAAAAAAAAAAAATTTATTTGTTTGTTTATTGCTTACAAATCATGTACTTATTTTATATTTTAATAAAAAAAATAAAATAAAATTGTGAATAGACTATGTTTTATGTTTTTTATTGTAGGAACAGTTGAAATAAAATACTTCAGTTTTAGTTTTTTCTACTGGTTTGACATTTGATTAATATAAAAACGAATATACAATAAAATCACCCTATGAAACTAAATGCTTAAACCATTTTTTTTTATGCAATTGATTTTTATAATTCATTTTTTTCAAGATTGTATAGCTAATTTAAGGGCAGAGAAGGAAAGTTCTACTCATCCGGAGGACCATGGGTCAGAGGTTGTATGTCGTTCCTTCAACTCGACATACAGCTCGGGTACGGTTTCCTGAGTATGACCGACCAGAGAATGTAACATGGTGCGGACTTCAGAGACCAACAACATCGGAACCGAGGCCGACCACATTAGATCAGAAGTTCAGTTTGGTCCTGCCCTGCCTTCTGGAACAAATAGATGAGTTCGGGTATTTCATGACAAGACGATATCCGTTTGGAAAGCTCGGCATGTCATTTGGCCGACTTCTTGAAGACCAGCAGAAGATCAGAGTGATTGTTTTTTCCATCGACACGTGTCATTTTTCAAAAGCACTTACAGACTGGCACCATTATTGTTGCGTGCGACAGTGGAGAAAACAGAGTGATGTGACAGGCTGTTAGACGACAGATTTTCTTTCAGCGAAGATAGTCTTGGGGCAGAGGCCCGGTCAATCAATCGGAGACCATGCATGAAACGTCACAAAGTTGGGGGAATAATGTTGTAATTCCTGAATATATAAAGGAAAGTTAGATTCATTTGTGGGGGATAGCGAACTTGTAGTAAAAAGAAAATGAACACCACATGTCGATAAACTGCTCGGTCTCACTTTGACATCTTTCAGAACAGGTCGGCCGAGTTAGTTCTGGTAATAAAAATAACCCCCACCATTTTGTGCCCGTGGACGTAGGCTGGATTTGCTCTGTAGAACCATGTTAAAACTCTCTTGTCAACTTGTGTGTTTTTCTCACCTTTTACTACATTTGCCTTTGGTCTCCCCATAACCAAACAAATTCAAGGTTGAAGGAGGATTGTCTCGGGTGAGTTATCTCGAAACTGCCCCTGGGACGAAAATCACCCGTCAACAAATCATATCAATTAAAATATTGGCAAGGCAATACATTGAGCTTCGAACTGTTCAACATATATAATTTTATGTTGTTAGGTTTCATCCTAATTAAGTTCGAATCTTAGGATTTTCTAAATTTATAATTGAATCGAAATGACCCCGTATTTACATCACTGTGATGTTTTATTATTATCCATAAAAAAAAGTCTGACCCTAGGCTCACTAATTATCAAAACAACAAATATTATTAAATTAATTTTTTTTTTCCTCTTTTGCCATTTTTTAGTTTTTATTATTTCTGATAATTATTGGGGTTCAGGTGGAGTTGGATTGTGCGATAACTTTTTTTTTGAAATCTTTGGAAACTCCACCGTAAACAGAGTAAGTAAAACTCTGATTGTAAAACGGAGTAAGTAAAATCTCAAGAAACGCACCCCTTGGATTTGAATCCAAGACTTCAAGGTAAAATCCTGAATTCTAAACCACCAAACCACACCTGTTGGGACATTTTTGAGGTATGTTGTGTTTAACTATATAATATCATACACAAATGGTAACTAATTAATGTTCATAAACAAACAAATATGCAAAATTCACATGAGCAACAAATTCATAGAAATCAATTTTATGCAGCTTCATAAGAATACACATTTGTAGAAGTTTTAGAGATGACAGGTTTGAAGAAATATATTTTCCTTCTTATTCACAATGGCATTTTGCACTACATATACAAAATATTTGAAATTTAAAATTGGAAGGAGATTACAAAGATAGGAAGGTATTAACTACTAGATAAATGTCATAATATGAAAGATTTAGATTCCTTGATTTTCTCCATTTGATTGGTTTGATTGTGTAATCTTATCATGCCCCCGCAAGATGGACGGTCGGGGAGAGAGTCCGATCTTGGACTTGAGTGTGTTGAAGGGTGACCGAGCAAGTGGTTTGGTAAGGGCATCTGCTAGTTGATCGGTTCCCGAGATGTGTGAGACCCGGAGTAGACCATCTTGAACTTGTTCTCGGATGAAGTGGTAGTCAAGTGCTACGTGTTTCATGCGTGAGTGAAAAACAGGATTGGAGCATAAATTGGTCGCCCCAACATTGTCACAGTAGATTACTGGTTGGAGAGAGAGGGTGACACCCAGCTCAGTGAGGAGAGCACAAATCCATCTGAGTTCGGCGGCAGTGGAGGCTACTGATCGGTACTCTGCCTCGGTGGACGAGCGTGCAACCGTGCGCTGTTTCTTGGAGCTCCAGGAAATAGGATTGTGACCCAGATACACTATGTAAGCACCAGTGGAGGTGAAGTCATCTTTATTACCAGCCCAATCAGCGTCGGAAAAGGCATGGAGTGAGAGAGGGGAGTTGCGGCGGAGAAAGATGCCATGGTCCAGAGTGCCACAGAGATATCGTAGTAGACGCTTGACTGCAAGCCAATGTTCAGTGGTCGGTTGATGCATAAACTGAGAAAGTTTATTTACTGTGTAAGCAATATCTGGTCGTGTGAGGGAAAGATACTGGAGGCTGCCGACAACAGTTCTGTACTCGGTCGGATCAGGTAAAGGAGATCCAGTTGTTAATGTAAGTGTCGGGTTTGTTGGGAGAGGTGTTGGGGCTGGCTTGGCGTCCATCATGTGGGTTCTTGTTAGAAGATCGGCAATGTACTTGCGTTGGCTAAGGAAAAGATCTACTGTTGTGGTTAATAACCTCCACCCCAAGGAAATAAGCTAGCTGGCCAAGGTCTTTGAGAGAGAAGCGCTGTGAGAGTTGGTCAATGAATCGTCGGACAGCTGCAGCATCATTTCCAGTAATGATAATGTCGTCGACGTAGACTAAGAGATAAAGTGTGGTGTGGCTGTTGGAGAAGATGAACAGTGAGGTGTCGGCCTGTGAGTTGGTGAAGCCGGACTGGAGAAGAAACTGTCGCAGTTCATGATACCATGCTCGAGGGGCTTGTTTGAGGCCGTAGATGGCTTTGCGAAGTTTACAGACGTGATTAGGATGATCTTGATCAATGAAGCCTGGAGGTTGTGACATATAAACATCTTCAGTGAGAGTGCCTTGGAGAAAGGCATTGTTGATGTCAAGTTGTCGGAGAGACCATCCTCTGCTGACCGCAAGACTGAGAATAATGCGAACAGTGGTCGGCTTGATAACCGGGCTGAAGGTTTCATAATAATCCACGCCAGGACGTTGATGGAATCCTTTGGCAACTAATCGAGCTTTGTACCTGTCAATAGAACCATTAGGATTAAATTTGGTGCGAAAGATCCACTTACAGCCGACCAGGTTTTGGTCGGGACAGGGTGGCACTAGTTCCCATGTCCCATTGTGAAGAAGAGCATTGTACTCCTCTGACAGAGCATGGCGCCACTTAGGGTCCTTGAGGGCTTGGGTAATGGTGTTGGGTTCGAGATTAGGTTGCTGAAGCTGGGCGTGGAGGTTAAGTTTTTGTATTGGTTTGTGGAGGTTGTTTTTGGAACGTGTGACAATGACACGGGGTAAGATGGAGGGTGCATGTGGGTGGTCGGTTATGGGGTGGTTGGGTATGGGTGGTGAAGTTGAGGGTTCAAGTAGTTGTTCGTTGGTAGTGTGGTCGGGCTCGGTGGGTATGGTTGAGTGGTCATGTGTGGGGTCGGTATTTTGGTGGTCGGTCACGGATGTTGTAGTTGAGTGGTCAAGTGGTCGGTATGTGTTGGTCTGGTCGGTGTTCGTTGGTGGTCGGGATTGAGCAGGTGGAGGGTCGTGGGCTGTGTAGTTGGGTTGGGTTGTGATCGGGCTGGTTGTATGAGGTCGGTTGGAACGTGGGTGTCGGCGAGGGGTGGTTGACTTGGATGCGCATGGGGTCGGTTGAGGTTTGAGTGATTGGATAGGTGTGGTAATTCAGGCCTTGTATGTGGTCTAATAGATGAGGATGCCCTGGATTGGTTATGTCCGACAGGACCGATGTGGTCGGTTGGGGTTTGAGAAGTGATGGTAATGTGAGATGGAGGTTGTGGTCGGATATGGGGACTGAGTGGTGCGGAATTATGTGGGGGTGCAGGGTCGGTATTCTGCAAAGGTGACTCCAGTACCGGTAAGGTCATGGAACACCATTCAGATATGGTGTGAGGAGTGGCACGAGAAGTGGACAAAGGAGTTGTGGCAAAAGGAAAAAGTGTCTCAACGAAGCGGACATGTCGAGAGGTGTAAAGCCGATTGGTGGACGGCTCGAGACATAGATAAGCCCGCTGAGTGAGAGAATATCCGACGAAGACACAGGGAGAGGACCGAGACTCGAGTTTGTGAGCTGTGTAAGGACGGAGCCAAGGGTAGCAGAGACAGCCAAAGCTGCGAAGTTTCGAGTAGTTCGGTAAATGACCGAAGAGTTTGAGATAAGGAGAGTGGTGGTTGTTGAGATCAGTAGTGACATGATGTGAGGCTCCACTGTCGAGAAGCCAGGCAGGGTTGGTTGAAGGGTGGGTGGTAACATTTGCTTGATATTGCCAGGGATTGGTCGGGCGAGGGCTGGGCGAGTTGGTCGGCCTGGTTGGGGGTTGCGCACCTGGGAAGTTTTGGCGGAAGAGAGGGCATTGAGAGACCACATGGCCTTGGTTGCGGCACCATTGGCACCGACCAAGAAAGGGTCGAGGGGGAGGTCGGTCGGTTCTTGTGTTTGTGGTAGAGTTTCTGGGGAGTTGGGGGTTGGTGGTGGGTGCAAACCGACCGGTCTGGGCAGTGTTTTATTAGGATGAGGTCGGTTGTAGGTGCGAACATTGGTGGGATGTGCGAAGCTGGGTGGGAATGGGAGCTGGTCCTGTTGTGGAGAGATAACTCCTTGTTGATGAGTTTTTCATGGAGTTCATCAAAGAGAATAGGGGAATCACGGCCATTGACAGAGTCGATGATGGACTGGTAGTTATCGTCAAGTCCATCAAGTACTTTCTCAATTAGATCTTCATGGTCAAGAGGTTTTCCTAGGGCGGCTAGTTGATCGGTTGTGGCTTTGATGGATTGCATGTATTCGGTAATGGTTTTAGTACCTTTGGTGATGTGTTTGAGATGATCCTTGAGTTGTTTGATGTGACCACGAGAAGGTCGTGCATAGGTGTTGGCGAGAGTTTGCCAGGCTTCAGAGGTGTTTGGAGATTGGGTGATAAGAGGAACTAGAGATGGTGATAGGGTGCCGACCAGAGCTGCAAAGATGAGTTTGTCTTGGCGTAGCCAGGTGTGATATTCGGGATTTGGTGAAGTTTCTCCATTACGGGTGATGTTCCGAGGTGGGGTGGGATGATTTGCATCTATGTGGTGTTGTAAATCATAGCCGATGAGAATGGCTTCAATTTGGGTTTTCCAGGAGAGGTAATTGGTTGATGTGAGTTTGATGGAGTTGTGGATGGCAACTATGATCAAGGGTTTTGTAGGTTCTTGGTTGTTGGGAATGACATTTTGGGTACCGTCGGTGGCCATTGAAGCAGTGGATCAATGTTTGGTAAGAGGTGTTTGGGAAAAAAAAAAATTAGAGAATGGATCTGGGCTCTGATACCATGTAGAAGTTTTAGAGATGATAGGTTTGAAGAAATATATTTTCCTTCTTATTCACAATGACATTTTGCACTACATATACAAAATATTTGAAATTTAAAATTGGAAGGAGATTACAAAGATAGGAAGGTATTAACTACTAGATAATGTCATAATATGAAAGATTTAGATTCCTTGATTTTCTCCATTTGATTGGTTTGATTGTGTAATCTTATCAACATTAACATGACACACAAGTCCAAACTTTGTTTCCATTTCAAGTATCTCACCAATTACAAAATAAATCACTAAAACAGAATCTTAATATATTAAATCTAGGCATTAAATGAAGAGTATTAATTTATACCCGCCCACCAGCGAAAACATCGACTATTCATCATCAAGTAGTATACATGAATCAAGATTCTAAAATTTGTTGTACATTTGTATGATATTATATAGTTCAAAATGTCGAATCCAAAATGTCGCTAAAGGATTTGACTTGATAGTGTAGAATTCAAGATCTCACATTGAGGTTCTAAGTTCGAATTCAGGGGGTGCGTTTCTTGTGAGAGCCTGAGACAATCGGAGATTTTATCTACTCCTCTTAAGTCTAAAATAATGCTTTGACGGTGGAGTTTCCAAGATTTCAAAAAAAAAAAAAAAAAACATACCTCAAAATACTTTATTAGATGACAATAAAGGCGACCCAATGGCCCTACATATATATCTTCTCCACTCTTTAGAAGAATAAGCTACCATGTCATATTAATTGTATATCATGCTCAGAAACACCACATTTCCCACTCGAAACCTAAATTAACGCCTCCATTAAACCCTAATCACATCCAATCAAATTGTGACTAATTCAACTTCAGATCACTCACCCTAGAAAATTTATTCAAGATTCATCCAAGAAATGCACATTAATCAAAACACATTTAATGAAAATTCATAAATGTTTATAATGCATCAAAATTTACAAAATTAGAAGTGTATGTGTCTAAATCAACGTGATCAACTATTTCAAAATGATCGGAAAACACGTAGTGATCGATGTTCTAAAACTAAAATGCTTTGGAAGATTTAAAATGAGAAAGATGAGGGTGTAAGGAGAATAATACCGCTTGTGTTCCAAATGAATTTGGAGGCAGCAATCTTCATAGTTAAGTTTAAAGAGGATACTACGTGGATTGATGTAATTGGAGTGTGCGGTTGGAAGTTTGTTGACTCCATTGATAGCTCCAAGTATGTGATCAAATTCTTCTGATCTTACATTTTTCTTCTTTTTGGACTTCTCAGATTGAGCTTTTACTATTTTCGCTGGCCTTTTGTTTCAAGATTGTTAGTTTCATTTTTATTGACAATGTCCGTAAAAAAACAAGTTCAATTGAGTTGTAATGAGTCTTGAAGATCTCGGAGCAATTGGACAAAATCTGATGGTGTTATCCGAGCGATGTTTTTCTTTTAAATATTCCAGAAGATTTAGAGATCAAATTGACATGAGCTCAGTTGCATTGGAAATTATACTCGAAGACGATCGCGTACATATAAAGAACTCATGATTTGGCCAAGAGACGAGAAAGTTACAAGCGTTTTAAGTTGCACCTGAAAACCAGTCCGCTACTGCGTTCGTGTTGCGTTCTTACGTGAGTTCGAACGTTTTCGAGGCAGAAACTTTGCGTTTGAGTTGCATTTGAAGTGCGTTAGAACGTCCTTGCGTAAATAGGTTTTCTTAGACACGCTTTTAAGCCAAAATAATGCTATGAAACATTTTTCCTTTGCCCTACCTATATAAACAAATATTGAGACACCTTCCCCAGTAGTTGAAACACTTTTCCCTTGAGCCAAATCTCTCAAAAGATTTCAACTCTATTTGATTTCACCTTGAAGACTCTTTGATTCTTTTGTCTTCTATTATTTGGTGAAATCAAATCTTTGATAAACCTTCAACACAGCTTAACCCAAATTCCCTAAGCCTTTAGAGTTCTTTAGGAGGAAGTTTGGTAGTCGGAGTTCCGGCGTCATTGGTGATATAATCTACTCAGAGACTTCAGAGGTTCTGAAGAAAACTGTGGGTCGCGGGCTTGAGGAGTTGCCTTCAGTTCTTGCACTATTGAGGTACTTGAGTCGGTGGAGTTGCCACCATAGGTCTTGACCATCATTGTAAGTTTTTCTCTATATAGTGGATTCGAGTGGTAGCGTATACCAGGAGTGGTTTTTTACTCGCAAGAGTTTTCCACTTCTCACCAAAATCATTGTGTTGAATTTTGTGTGGTTTGATTTATTTTGCTGCTTTAATTCCTGTTATTATTTTAATATTTTGCAGCATAATTTTATTTAATTGTTATTGCGGTTGCCTGTTAATTTATCCATAGTAGCAGTAATAGGACTTGTCCTGCCTATTGTTTGTAATTCCGCATAGGGTCAGAGCCTAGGATAACCCCGAATTTTCAATTGGTATCAGAGCCTGAACTCGATCCTTGACCCTTTAGCTATGGAGCGTAGTCAACCCTTAAATTATGATACCATCACAGATTGTGATTTGGCCTTGTTTATAAAGAAGTTTAAGAAATTTCTTAAACTTAAGAAGAATGGCCATAACAGTGAGAGAGATATGGAGAATAAGCCTAGAGATAGTAGACATAACATGAGAGAGTCTAGAGAGGATAGGGATAATAGATCCCGATGTGTCTAGTGCCATGAATGTGAATGATATGGGCATGTTAGATCTGAGTGTCCCATGTATCAAAGGCAAGAAAGCCATGATAGCCTCTCTTTGTGATTCTGAAAGTGATGACTCTCCTAAAGGCAATTATATAGCCTTTACTATTAGTGTGACTGATGAGAGAGAAATTGTAGTTAATGATACTGATTCAGAAGTCTCTTTTGATGAGTCTGTAGATGAGTCTTCAGGTAGCTTATATTGAACTGTTTAATGAAAGTTTAGCTATTAAGAATACTAATATTGAGGTCAATAAGAGGCTAAAAGTAGTTGAGCTAGAAAAGAATGAAACTCAAGCCAAATTTGAGCAAAATATCTTGATGATAGATGACCTGGAGGAGAGGAATAGAGGCCTAATAGATAGAGTCCAAATATTAGAAACCGAACTTGAAAATGCTATAAATCAGTTGTCTGTATTTTCTAGTGAGAATAAGAAAGTGCACCGTATGTTAGGTATTAGGTTTGAGCCTAACTGTGATAAGACGTCAACTTCTAGAGTCGTGCCTAAACCTCCTAAACGTGACTTAGGTAAAAAGCCAGTTGAGTGTAGTAATGTGATTCATCCTTATGTTCCTCGTCCTGTGACCCAACCTCGATCTAGAGGTGCTGTGGGTAAACCTAGCTCTGATACGAGGTTTGTGCCTGTATGTCATCACTGTGACAAGGCAGGACACATTAGGCCTAAGTGCTATTTATTGCACAAACATAAGAAAAGACCTAAGACTGTGTCACATAAATTTGATTATTCAAATCTAGTGTCTCAAGTTTCTGCACTAACCAAACAAACTCAATTCCTTAGTGAGAAACTTGCTGTGTTAAATATGAATTCTAAAATGGAAGAGATTCCTAAGAAAAATTAGAAAGCAAAATATCTACCCTTCTACTTCTGAATGCCTTGATCCTGACAGGCATGATGAGAGTGCACTCCGGTGTAACTCTTCCTAGAAGTTTCATTTTTTTCCCATTGCATGTGCGCGCGCGTGTGTTTTATGTTTTTGTACGTTTATTTTATTTTCGTTGCATATATGTGTGTGTGTTTTGTTTTTGTTATATATTCCTTGGTATATAGGATGGAAACCCGAACATAAATTTCATAGCTGATTCCGAATGGAGGGTAATATGATTTATATTAGCGATACAACTCCACGTACCATTGGATATTGTGAAGCCATGTTGTGTCTTTATTTTTTTGTGTGTTAAAACTGAAAAATTCAAAAAAAAAAATAGAAATTGAAAAAGACCAAAAATATTTTTTTATGGCTTGTTAGAGCATGAATAGCATGTGCATATGATCCTGGTATGTAAGATATATGATTACGCATTTATGATATGCTGTTATTTTTGTTGATGCTCTATATGCATATGTATGTGTGATAAAAACTCTTGGTATATCTTGGGCTTGCAATTCACATACACGATTTTATTTTATCAAGGCTTGGTCGCATGTATGAGTTTTTGGAATGGCAATCTAATCTTTTCCATGCTTTGTTTGCTCAATAGTGTGACATTTGACTAGATGATCTTGCTATCCCCTTCTAAAAGCAAAAAGAAATAAACAAAAAAAAATTATTTTTAAATGAGACTCAAGTGCAAAAGAGCCAATGTGGCCAAATTCAAAAGATAAGGGAAAAAATCATTCACTCGAAAGAGTTATTAAATATGAGCTCATGATATTTATGGGGTAAATAATATAGCATGCAACCAATGTTGCTTATTTCAGGACCTAGTGGTGCTGGGTTTGAACATATATTGTGTGGACTTGGTTTGTTTAGAGATGGATTTCCTTGGCTATGTCCCGCTCATAAAATAAGGTCTTCAGCCTTGATTCGTTATGCACTTTATTTTCACGCAAGTGCTTGATATGTTTTGGTGTTTCTGTCATATGCATAAGTGTTGTATTTAGCCACTTTTAAAATGATGCATATTGTTTCATGTCATAAACAGTTGAATACCGACTGGGTATCATTGTCTCTGCTTGAAATGTTGTTTCAGTCAGTTTTGACATGATTTTTTTTTTGTTTATCTCATTGTGTGCTTGTATATGCTTCATATCACTGCATATCATTTACTTTGCATATCATTGATTGTTTATTTCCCATTTGATTACTTATTTACTAACTGAGTTAGCCTGTTAGTGATGGCGAGAATAAGTTCTGTTTGTTTATGCTCTTGCATGTGTTTGTCTCCTGTTGATTTTTCTGTTTTTCCTATTTCCTTCACCCTTTATCATTTCGTGACAAAAATGGGGAGAGTAATATATTAAGGGGGAGAGTCTTAATATATGAGAGGGAGTCGTAGATTATCCTTTATATATCTTCGTTTTAGAGGGAGTTCAAATTAAGGGGGAGAGGGTTATCTACTTGTACATGCATGAGTTTTATACCTGTTTATTTTATCCTTGATAATCTCAATGCTTTTCACGGTATATTGTTGATTGTGGATGTTTCAGGTAAGTAGGTATGTTACCGCGGTAGAATTATTTTGAAGACTATTTAATTAGGTATTAGATCGAGTACTAATGTAATAAGTCACTGTTTTGATGATTGACAGTTGACTATTTTATTTTTGGGTCTATTACCGTAGTCTTTGTATTAGGTAGTGTTTTGTCACGGAATGCCAAAGGAGGAGATTGTTAGTTTCATTTTTATTGGCAATGTCCGTAACAAAATAAGTTCAATTGAGTTGTAATGAGTCTTGAAGATCTCGGAGTAATTGGACAAAATCTGATGGTGTTATCCGAGTGATGTTTATTCTTTTAAATATTCCAGAATATTTAGAGATCAAATTGAAATGAGGTCAGTTGCATTGGAAAGTAGCCTCGAAGATGATCACGTACATATAAAGAACTCATGATTTGGCCAAGATACGAGAAAGTTACAAGCATTTTAAGTTGCACCTGAAAACCAATCCGCGACTGCGTTCGTGTTGCGTTCTTACATGAGTTCGAATGTTTTCGAGGCAGAAACTTTGCGTTTGAGTTGCGTTTGAAGTGCGTTCGAACGTCCCTGCGTAAATAGGTTTTCTTAGACACGTTTTAAAGCCAAAATAACACTAGGAAACCCTTTTCATTTGCCCTACCTATATAAACAAACATTGAGCCACTTTCCCCAGTAGTTGAAACACTCTTCCCTTGAGCCAAATCTCTCAAAAGATTTCAACTCTCTTTGATTTCACCTTGAAGACTCTTTGATTCTTTTGTCTTCTATTTATTTGGTGAAATCAAATCTTTGATAAACCTTCAACACAACTTAACCCAAATTCTCTAAGCCTTTAGAGTTCTTTAGGAGGAAGTTTGGTAGTCGGAGTTCCGACGTCATTGGTGATATAATCTACTCAGAGACTTCAGGGGGTTCTGAAGAAAACCGTGGGTCGCGGGCTTGAGGAGTTGCCTTCAGTTCTTGCAGTATTGAGGTACTTGAGTCGGTGGAGTTGCCACCATAGGTCTTGACCATCGTTATAAGTTTTCTCCATTTAGTGGATTCGGGTGGTAGCCTATACCCGGAGTGGTTTTTTACTCGCAAGAGTTTTCCACTTCGTCACCAAAATTATTGTGTTGAATTTTGTGTGATTTGATTTATTTTGCTGCTTTAATTCCTGTTATTGTTTTAATATTTGCAGCATAATTTTATTTGATTGTTATTGCGGTTGCCTGTTAATTTATTCATAGTAACAGTAATAGGACTTGTCCTGCTTATTGTTTATAATTCCGTATAGGATCAGAACTTATGATAACCCCGAATTTTCAAAAATCGTTGGGCCAAAGAAGAAATTGGGTCGTTTGATGTTCAAAAACTATAACACGATATTAATAACAAATCACTCAAGAATCATCAGCCAAATTAGCATTAATGAAATTGGGTTTGTATGAGGATAAATGAGAGCTTCCAAGCCTTTGTATTACAAGGAGATAAATATGATCCATTTAACAGAGCTGTGAGCAAATGAATAATAACAATAATCGTCCAGGACCAGTTGAGTAAGAATTGATTTGCAAACTAAAACTGGTTCAATATCAATAAAAAAGACTGCATAAAATCAAGGTCGGACTCGAAAACAATCCATAACACTTATAAGAAATCAACACCAATACTGAAATCTTATGCAGCTCTAATGCAAATGAATAAGCAATTAACTCTAGACCGTCTTGTAGTAAAGCATAAGATAAGCTGGCCATAAAGAGTATACAACATAAGGGGTATATGCTACTTCTGCCACTGATTAATCTGTCAAAGTGTATGAGGAAGTATTAGATTTTAAATTTAATTTATTATCTTATACTTTGGGCAGGACAAAGGCATACCTTTACATTTTGACCAAGTTTTCAGTCATGAGGTTTCTCAAGAGGATGTGTTTGTCGAAATATCGGAGTTGGTACAAAGTGCCATGGATGGCTATAAGGTGATTATTTTGTGCTTCTCTCTAAAATAAGGTGAATAATAACTTGTGTTCGAAATGGATTTGGATTTTATAGGCACAAATAATCACCTTATAGCCATTCATGGCACTTTGTACCAACTCGGATATTTCGACAAACACATCCTCTTGAGAAGCCTCATGACTGAAAACTTGGTCAAATGTAAAAGTATGCCTTCGTCCAGCCCAAAGTATAAGATAATAAATTAATTTAAAATCTAATAACTTCCCCATGCACTTTGACAGAAAAATCAATGACAGAAGTAGCATATATCTTTTGTATCAGATCAATGCCTCTGCTCTGAGCTTCTAAAGATGAGGGATAAACAATGACTGGAGCATCTTCTCCAACCCCATCACCAGGCACCAGAGGTCGTACTCGGCAAAACACTCGAATATTTCCTTTTAGATCCTACAGTAGAAAAACAATTATCACGATTTTGGCCACAAAAAATACAGTAGATATTGTGATAGTGAGCAAAAGAACTGGTGGGAAAGAATATAGATGTTACAGCCCTTAGATCAAGATTCAGTCACATATCTTAGATCAGGATATCACAACAAACATTTTCTATCTGCTATTCTATTGTTGTGTTTAAATTAGTTTGTTTAACATTTGTTATTTATTTTATTCATCTTGTGTATTTTATTTCTTTGTAATCATATCCAAGGATTACAATAGTTTATCTCCCTAACCATAAGAAAGTGTCTGATGAACTAATATTTTCAACGAATGGATAAATATTTATTCGTGATTCGTCCAAATCAGTGTTATCGATATTTAGAACAGTACCATAATAGTATTATGCATCTTTTTCCGTAATTTCTCCCTTTCAATCAGTTGACGTTAAACCTCTTCCAGACGATCTTGTAATTCACATTCAGTTCTCTTTGGCTACTCCAGTTTTGTCTGCATTTCCATAACTGATAAATTAGCCTTCTAGAAAAGGCAAAAAAGGTGTTATGGTTAGCAACATCACACATGCAATGCAAACCAAAGCAAAGAAAAGAAAAGGATAAGCAGATGATAAAAAAAAAATAAAAACGACTTATAAGCCGCATTTTTTACATTAAACATATTAAATTACCTCAAGTTATTATCTGCAGCAGTTGGAAAAAAAAAAGATGATCATCCTAGAGTTTTTTGGGTTTATCTATTGAAAGCCAAATTTGGAGTCCATGTTGTGTTTAAAATTTTCACTCCATGATTAAAACACAATTTCAGGCTTCTATTCAGATTCTTAGAACAGATAATGGCAAGGAATATTTCAATTCTCTTCAGGGCGAGTATTTGCATGAAAAAGGAATTATTCATCAAAGCTCGTGTTGTACCCCACAACAAAATATGGTTGCCGAACACAAAAACAGACACTTGCTAGAAGTTCCTTGATGTTCACCACAAAAATGCTTAAACAGTTTTGGAAGGATGCTATCCTAACATCCACATTAATTGAATGCCTACTCTACAGCCATCCAAACACTTTGTGCAGTTTTCCTCACTGCCAATTTTCATCAAGTCTTCCTCATGGAATCTTTGGGTGTAAAGTATTTGTTCACGTGTGTTCTCAAAATAGGAGCAAACTTGATCCTTGGGCTATAAAATGTGTTTTATTAGGCTATTCACCCACAAAAGGAGTAAGCGTGTTATGATCCTTCTAACTAAAAAACCCATGTTAGTGTTGATGTCACCTTCTTTGAAAAAACACCATTTTTTCCCCCAAAAATCATCTTCAAGGGGAAAGAGTGAGTGAAGACTGTTTTTGGCATATTTCTCTGCACCTAAAGCCAATGAACCTGAGCCTGAAATCACCAATATTTCTGCACCTAAAGCCTATGAACCTAAGCCCGAACTCACCAAAAATGGACCTTCAGTGTCTGTAGAGCCTGTTTCTATTACCCATTCTAATATGTTATTAACGGGAGATAAATTGAACCCATGGTGAGACAGAGATTCACAAACTGCAGGTATACCAAACAATAAAAAAATTGCTTGTCTACTCAAGGAGGCCAAAGTCGAGAACATAAGAAGAACTCACACTTCATTCCAATAATCTGAACCGAGATTAGTTCCAAATACAAGTGAATTTTCCAGTATAGAAGGTAATTTAGAGCAGTTAGATTTATCCATTGCTCTTTGGAAAAACTAGTTCTTGCACATTACACCCAATTGATAAATTTGTGACCTAGAGTAATATCTTATCTGTTTTTCGTGCTTTTACCACTAAACTATCTAATATAGAGATTCCTAAGAATGTACAGAAGCTCTAGCAATTACATAATGGAGAGCAGTTATGGAAGAGATGAATGCCTTAAGTAAACAGTTGGCTGTAAACGGGTATTCCCAATAAAATACAAAGCAGATGGGATGATAGACATGTACAAAATTTGACTCGTTGCCAAAAAATTCACACAAACATATTACATATTACATGGAAACATTTGCCCTTGTTCAAAAATCGAACACAATTAAAGTCCTCTCCTTAGAGGCAAATCTGGATTGGCCTCTTCAACAATTTGACATTAATAATGCATTCTTAAATGGAAACTTGAATGAGGAAGTTTATACGGAAGTTCCTCCATGGTTCAATGATAGATATGGTTGCAACAAATTATGCAAAATTAGAAAGGCATTATATGGTCTCAAATAGTCTCTCAGGGCATGATTCGACCGGTTTGCCAAAGTCTTAAAGAAACACGAGTACCGACATGATATTCACATCATAATATGTTTATAATCAATCAGAAAATACGTTGACAATTTGATAGTATATGTTGATGATATCATCCTCATAGGTGATAATCTAGATGAAATAACGCCTTTGAAGATCTTAGCAGCAGAGTTTGAAGTCAAGGATCTTGGCCCTACATGTTCATTTCCAACGCACCCACGATAAATAAATAACATAAACAAACAAATAGAAACCCTCATAAACATTCTACTCAGCTATTATATATATATATATATTTATAAAATTAATGAAATGATAGGAACCAATTGATAGAATCAAAATAAAAAGACCGAATCAAGTTTTTGTATATTGAATAACCAAGCAAAAAATCATTGTCCAAATTCAACCACACAGACGTGTGTTAATCAGACTCTGATTGGCTAATAGAATAGAGATAAGACCTTTTGCTTCCAGCGGAGAGCGTTTTGATTTTGGCTGTGGAAAAGCTTTGATTGGAGAAGAGAAATGGCGACGACGAGCGTTATTGATTCGTGTTTGGTGAAGAAGAGCTTGTGTTTTGGTGTTGGCTTGTTTACTGGTAGACATTTTTAATATGATGATTTGGGACGCGGATATAATGATGGCTAACTATTATAATAGTCTAAATATTATTTATTAAGCTTCAATTCGAAAAAATATAATAATAAAAATATAACTTTAAAATAATTTTTTATAAAATTACAATAGATATAACCCTAAAAATTGCAAATGAAAATGAAAATTGCAAATAAAATAATTTTTTATAAAATTACTATCGAAAATAATTTCCTCTCTCCACAACACACCCCAACCCTAAAAAATTATGTGAAGTGAAAATGAAATGATGCATTCAAATTTTTCTATAAAATTACAATAGATATAACCCTAAAAATTGCAGCTTTTACAAAAACAAAAAATTAATTTAATCCATCCAATTAAAAACCAAAAAAGAAGAAGAAAGAGAGGTAACCTTCAGAAGAAGAATTGATGTCGGCGAGTAATGAGCTCAAAAGGGGATCGTGAGCTGAGAACCGTGAACTGAGAAGAGGGAATCAATGGCTTGATGCCGTGAACTGAGCTGAGAACCGGATTTATTTTTCTGTTTGAAGCGAAATTGAGGGATAATCAAGCTGTTAAAATTAGTAGTAGATTAGGATATGAAAATTGTTTAGCTGTAAGCCGGAAAGGGATTGGTGGAGGACTAGCGTTATAATGGAGGAAGAATTTGGAGGAGAATATTATTTCCTATAGCATGCACCATATTGATGCTATTGTGAAGAGTAAAGAAGGTCTGATGTGGAGATTTTCAGGAATCTATCGGCACCCAGAAGCGAAACAGAAGCGACACACATGGAAGTTGTTACGAAGATTGTCACAATTCTTTGAGCTACCGTGGATCTGGGGGGGTGTTAAGTTCCATTTTTATTGGTAATGTCCGTAACAAAACAAGTTTAATTGAGTTGTAATTAGTCTTGAAGATCTCGGAGTAATTGGACAAGTATTTGGCAACATGAGATAGAGATTTCAGAGCGACGTTTACTCTTTTGCATATTTCAGAAGGTTTAGAGCTCCAATTGACATGCGGTCAGTTGCATTGGAAAGTAGACTCGAAGAAGATCGCGTACATATAAAGAACTCATGATTTGGACAAGAGACGAGAAAGTTACAAGTGTTTTAAGTTGCCCCTGAAAACCATTCCGCGTTCGAGTTGCGTTCGTCATTTCGTTCGAACGTTTTTGAGGCAGAAACTTTGTGTTTGAGTTGCGTTTGAAGTGCGTTCGAACGTCCCTATGTAAGTAGGTTTTCTTAGACACTTTTTAAAGCCAAAATAAGACTAGGAAACCCTTTCCTTTGCCCTACCTATATAAACAAACATTAAGCCACCTTCCCCAATAGTTGAAGCATATTTCCCTTGAGCCAAAACCTCTCAAAGCTTTCAACTCTATTTGATTCCACCATTGAAGACTTCTTATCTCATTGTCTTCTTCCTTAATGGTGTGAATGTTTCTTTGATAAACCTTCAACACAACTTAACCCAAATTCCCAAAGCCTTTAGAGTTCTTTAGGAGGAAGTTTGGTAGTCGGAGTTCTGGCGTCATTGGTGATATAATCTACTCAGAGACTTCAGAGGTTCTGAAGAAAACCATGGGTCTCGGGCCTGAGTAGTTCCTTGTGTTCTTGCAGTATTGAGGTACTTGAGTCGGTGGAGTTGCCGCTGTAAGTTTTTCTCTATATAGTGGATTCGGGTGGTAGCCTATACCCGGAGTGATTTTTTACTCGGAAGAGTTTTTCACTTCGTCACCAAAATTATTGTGTTGAATTTTGTGTGATTGATTACTTTTCAGCAATTTCTATTATTGATTAATATTGTGGTTTGATTATATTTGCTGCTTTAATTATCGTTATTGTTTTTACATTTACAACATATTATTTTTGTTGGTTGATTTGGTAATTGCCTGTCTCAATTCGCCTGTCTCAATTCCATAGTAGCAGTAATTATGACTTGTCATGTTTATTGCTTGTAATTCCGCATAGGGTCAGAATCTAGGATAACCCCGAATTTTCAATTGGTATCAGAGCCTGAACTCGATCCTTGACCCATTAACTATAGAAATAAGCCAACCTTTAAATTGTCCCCCATTCGTTGATGATGATACCATCACGAATAGTGATTTGGCGTTGTTTGAAAATAAGTTTAGGAAATTCCTTAAACTTAAGAAGAGTGGTCATATCAGTAATAGGAATAGGAAGGATATGCCTAGAGAGAGTAGGCATAGCAGGAGTGAGTCTAGAGAGGACATGGGTAGTAGACCCTGTGGTGTCCAGTGCCATGAATGTGAAGGATATGGGCACGTTAGATCCGAGTATCCCATATATCTCAGGGCTAAAGGCAAGAAAGCGATGGCAGCATCCCTTAGTGATTCTGAAGGTGATGATTCTCCTAAAGTCAATTATATTGCCTTTCCTGCTACTGTGACCGGTGAGAGGAATGAGTATGTTAGAGATTCTGGTTCAGAATCCTCTCACAGTGAGTCAGTTGATGAGGATAGTCTTCAGGTAGCTGTAGGCATTGCATTTCTGCATTTGAAACCCGATGATGAGCCTCATTTGGAGGCACTATCTTTTAAGTCGCAGAAATCGCGGAAAACGGACGTCGGAAGGGAAGAGTCAAGAATTGACGTTTTGTTGGATTTAGTTCACGTGTTTAGTTTCGGGTTCGCTGTTGGACCTCCGTTTTAAAACTAACCTTGGCCCAAACCAGACTAACCAAGCCCATCTCATCCAAGCCCAATCCAAAGAAATAATTAATATATGTCACAAATTAAAATAATTAAAACATTTAAAACACATGTCACAAATTTTAAATTAAATACACAAATTAAATTGAAATTAAACCTAATTTAATTAAAACGAGTTAAAGTGGAATTAAATTAAAGCTAATTAAATCAAACTAAAATCCTATTAAAATAAATCAATATCTAATTAAACTAAAACAAATTAAATAAATTAATTAAGTAATATACCAATTAAATAAAACATTAAATAAAATCATATACCAAATTAAAATAAAACAAATAAAATCTAAATAATAACCTACCAAAATAATAAAAATACTTACACAAATTAAAGAAATTACATGCCTAATAACACAAATCAATAAATCTATTCCTAAATTTAATTAAATCAATCCCCTAATTTAAATAATCCCCTCCAAAAATATAATTATTCTTTCCCCTAATAAACTTAATTAGATGTAGGGGTTGGTGCTCACAGCGCCAATTCCCGGTTGTATTTCCTTGTAAATACTTCTGTAAAACAATATTATTATGAATAATATATGCAGTTTCTTTGATATGATGAATCTTATAATATGGTAAAGACGTAATGACCCTAGAATGATTAGTCATGATACAGTTGCAAAAGCGTCGCAACGGACATTGACATGTATCATGACGTTGTCATTCTCAGACAGTTCCTGGTCAAGGTTTACACTGCTTGGTCAGTATAGTAAACCCGTTGAGACCGGTACAAGTCGTATACTGGAATATATGATTCCAATGGTTTCTCAATGAACCATAAGTCTTGGAGACTGGTATAGACCTGTAGGTGTTTATAACGGATAAACACTGAACGACTCACCGAAGATTCTTAATGGATGGTACACCAACGTCAATAAGAATCTTCTTGGGTTGAGTAGCACTTGTGATTCTTAGACTTGAGATGCCATTGTGGGCACATGAGACATCCTCTACACTTAGATGGCAGTCACGTCACCATCTATTTAGATCAGACCTCCGCCTGTTCGTTGGGTGTAGATAGATCCTCAGTGTGTCCTATGTGTGTCAAGATAGGATCCGTCAGTTCTGTGTAACAGAGCATAGGTAGTCCATATAATTAGCAATCAGACAAATCCATGGGCCCATGGTAAAGTTTAGAAGCTAGTTCTAAACATTCTTATGAGATTGCTAATAGAATAGTCGACTGGATAATCCCCATAGAGATTTGACGTTTACATCTATATCTCTGGGATAAATCCGGATACCTGTGACGGAGGAATTAAACATTTGCCATGACCTCGACCTGTATGATTCAACCAGTTTATCCGTGATCGTCATAATTTATGGGTGGATAAATTATGGACACGAAATTTGATTTCGTGACGGATACGCCTGAATCTAGAGAGTCTCAATAATGAAATAAACTCGTAGAGCACTAGAGCAACATTAATAAACAATATTGATTGTTTATAAAGTCGTTTAAAGGTTAAACGCAAAATACATGTGTAGGGACCCGATAGTCATTTACTAGATTATTGTGTATTTAAATTTAATACATGATTATTTTAAATACACATTAATTAAATGTCAAATTGAGATATTTGACTAATATCATAAATGAATATATGTATTTAATATTTAATGTAAATATAATACATATATTTGAGATATTTGTATTTAATTAATTAATTAATTATTTAATTGTTAAATGATTAATATAATTAAAATATAAATATCTTGTATTTAGATATTTGTAAAGTAATGATTAAAGTTGCATTTATTAAAGTAGATAAATATCTTTAAAGTAAGTTTAGATATTTAATTTACTTTAACCAAATGTAAACCAAATGAAATTGAAATGAAAAATTTGGTATATGCTTGATGTTAGTTTCGGCCAAGGCATTTCTTTCACAAGTATATATTGTTTTCATTTGCTTTTCATTTAGTTTAACCTAATACACTTTTACAAAAGAGAGACACCATTGAAGAAGCCAAAAGAAAGCTTGAGAAAGAAAGTTAAATATCAAAAGCTTGGATTTTTAGTAAGTTCTTGAACTTGCTATTAGTAAGGAATTTATTCCTTTGGTTCTAGGTTTTAATATGTGATATTCTTAGGATGTTTCTTTCTTTGTTCTTGTGGTTTTTGTTGATGGTTGTTTTGATGAAAGTGTTAAGCATGTGTGATGAAGAAAGCATGTAACTATTGTAGTTATAATTATACTTTTAAGGTTTATGAAACCAAGTTGCTATTCTAGAGTTGTTGACCCACTCTTAAATGACCTAGATTTGATCTTGAGTTGTTTCATTGTGTTGAGACTTGAATTGGATGTAAGATTGATGATTGAAATAATTGATTTAATGTAAATGGCCTAATTTGCCCAATTTGTGGAAATTGAAAAATTATGGTTCATAACCTATTCAAATTTTGGGCTTTTCATATATGTTGTGCATTTGGGTGTGTATATGATGCATATAAAGTTTCATGTTGATTGGATTTCATTAAGATGAGTTTTGGGACATGAAATGACCAAATGGCCAAAATGGCACCAAATGGAGGCTCACGGCCTTGGGAGAGAAATGAGGATTTTGTGGCTTTTGGTGTTTTGATGTTTTGAACATGCTAAGTTCATCTTAGAAATGATTTAGAATCATTCAAAATTGATTGGATCAATTTCGGACTAAAATGGACAAAATACCATATAAGGGTAATTTGGTAATTTCACTTGAATATGATTATTTGAAATTTTATTTCATAATTTGATTATTGGAATATTAAATAAATATGTTTATTTAATAAATCTGAGAAAAAGTTTTGAAATCCGAAAATACGATTTTCGCCGCTTCCGCTGCGTTACCGGATTCACCCCGTAATAAAACCCCTTCAAAATGGTATCAGAGCGAGTCTGATTCTAGGCCGTTTAAAATGATTGGCTTTTTTAATCATCTTTTCTTGACTTTATGCATGCTTATTAGAAACTGAATCGGTTAGATTTAGGGTGTATGACACTTAGAGGAAAATCCCTGATAATAAGGTTTTAATGTAACTATGTATTCGATGCATGTTATGTGGTCCGTCTCGTCAATACGGTTTATGAATATCTCTTTGTGACTACATCCGAGACCGTGCCTCTGCTGTGAGGGTGTAGCCGATAAAGATTTATTTATACCGAACGTATATCAGATACTAGGTAAATTCAAGTAAAAGCGGAATTCTGAACGTGCCCTAGCTGTCAGGATTACGTGAGTAACTTGAGTTTATCATTGACGAGTTTAACCTTGGTACGTCTCCTTGTGGGCCTGCCTCCGCAGCGACAACGAGAAACGGCCAGGACCGGGTGTTTAAGAGTCACTGTTGAGTGATTGACAAATGAGTTGTCTACCTGATGAATATACGTAGGCGAGACCGTGCCTCTGCTGTGAGCTGAAATATATTCACGGGGTCCACTTTTCACTATTTATATTTAATTTAATTATTGAATATTCGTATTCTTTGTTGGGATTACAGTAATGCATGGTTTAGTGGGAGGGGCATATTAGATTAAAAATCCATGATCTAGTTTATGCTTATGATATTATATGAAACTGTTTTTATTCTGCTAACCGTTTTTCATGATCTATATGATAGATTTGCGATGGCGGGTCAATCCACAAACTAGTTTGCGCGTATGCTTGATGCGAACAAACTGAAAGGCGCTGAGAACTTTACGGACTGGGAAATGGACTTGAGGATTGTCCTCGATTCCGAGAAGTTGGGATATGTGCTTGAGGGCCCTTTGCCCCTAGCAGTGGGTGAGGAGGCTTCGGAAGAGGAACGCCGAGTTTTTGAAACTTGGAAGGATGATGACTTAAGGGTTAAATCATACATCCTTAGTTCACTCTCTCCGAAACTCAAACAACAATACTATGGTATGATTGATTCCTACAGTATGATGACGCGATTAAGACAATCGTTCGAGAACCAAGAACAAGTGATTGGTCATAAAGTCGCCATGGAACTGTTCCATGCGCGTCTGGATGAGGGGCAAAGTGTTAGCCCACATGTTCTTCAAATGATCGATTTGATCGATCAATTGAGGCAACATAATCTCATCCTGAATGACATTCTCGGGAGGAGTGTCATTCTAGGTTCTCTGCCAGCTTCATTCCGACAGTTTGTGATGCACTTCAACATGCACGGGACTGTCTGCACCTACCATGAGCTACATAGGATGTTGCTCACGGCAGAGGAGGACCTTAAGAAGGGATTACCAACACGCCCTCCTAGATCTACTTCTCTTTCAGCTTATTCCCAAGGAATGTCCAAGGGAAAGAACAAGAAAGGAAGAAGAAGAAGAAGAAGGCAGTTGGTCCTCAACAGTAACCAAAGATAGCCAAGCCCAAGAGGGCTTCTGAAGACAAATGCCACCACTGCGGCAAGGTCGGGCACTGGAAGAGGAACTGTCCAGATTACATTGCCCAGATCAGGAGGAGAGAGCATCGATATCAGGTACTTTTATTTTTCCAGTTATTGATATATCTTTGGCTTGTGAAGCCGTTACATCCAACTGGATTTTAGATTCTGCTTGTCCCATTCACATTTGCAATACGTTGCAGGTGCTGAAGGAAAGTAGGAGGCTGAAGCCTGGAGTGATGCAGTTGCGATTCGGGAGTGGAGACTCACTGGATGCAGTTGCAGTGGAGTATGCGAGATCTCATTGCCGAATGAGATACTTTTGTTAAATGAATGCTATTTTGTGCCAGGATGTGTGGCTAATATTATATCCCTTTTTGTATTAGATACAGAAGGCTTTTGTATTAATATTAAGAATAGTTCTTTGTATTTATATGATAAAAATAATATTCAGATCCTAAGTTGTCCAAATATGCATGGTCATTATACACTGCAAACATCAAAAGATATATTAAGTTCTGGAATTAATAAACGTAGATTACCTGAAATTAATAATACTGAACTTTGGCATATGCGGTTAGGTCATATTGGGGCTAAACGCCTTAATCAAATGGTTAGAAATGGTTTGATACCAGATCTCACCATTGAATCCTTTCCAACCTGTGAATCCTGTATTCAGGGTAAAATGACTAAAGCCCCATTTTCTGGTGTTGGACACCGAGCCACAAACTTACTGGAACTCGTACATTTTGATGTATGTGGTCCACTAAGTCAAACTGCTCACAGTGGTTATTCATACTTCGTTACCTTCACCGATGATTTATCACGGTACGGTTATGTCTATTTGATGCGACATAAATCGGAAACCTTTGAAAAGTTCAAAGAATTCCGGAATGAAGTAGAAAAACAAACTGGGAAATATATTAAATGCCTTCGATCTGATCGAGGTGGCGAATATATGAGTGGTGAGTTCATTGATTATATGAAAGAGAATGGGATTCTCGCTCAATACACTCCTCTAGGTACCCCACAACACAATGGAGTATCTGAGAGGAGAAATCGGACTTTATTGGATATGGTCCGATCAATGTTGAGTTTCACAGATTTGCCCTATTTTTTATGGGGCTACTCTCTCTTAACCGCCACACATCTTTTGAATAAGATTCCTTCAAAAGCTGTTCCTACGACACCGTATGAGATATGGTTCTGTAGGAAACCGAATCTTAATTATATTAAGGTTTGGGGTTGTCCTGCCTATGTCAGGGTGACTCAGCAAAGTAAGCTTTCACCTCGAGGGCAAAAGTTTAGGTTTGTTGGATATCCTCCGAATACGAGGGGATATCTGTTCTATGATACCGAACATCGAAATGTATTCGTAGCTCGCTTCGCAAAATTTCTAGAAGTAGAATTTTTGTCAGAAGGTGGCGATCATAGACAGGTTATGCTTGATGAAGTACAACCTGAAAACAATGAACCAACGGAGGAACCTAAAGTTCAAGTAGATGAAGGACCTTCAACACACACACTCCGTAGGTCACAAAGGGTATCTAGACCTCCTGAACGCTTGTATTTGATACAAGAAAAGAGTCTGGATGTCTCTTAATAGAAGAGACAGATCCTTTCACCTATAGAGAATCGATGTTGGACATCGACTCCGTGAAATGGCAAAGTGCCATGAAATCCGAGATAGACTCAATGCATGAGAATCAATTTTGGGACTTGGTTCCGCTTCCAGAGGGAATTGTTCCTATCGGCAGTAAATGGGTTTACAAGAGGAAGCGATGGCCTGACGGTAAGGTTGAAACTTACAAGGCCCGACTGGTAGCAAAAGGTTACACGCAGTGACCTGGTGTCGACTACGATGAGACTTTTTCACCAGTTGCAATGCTTAAGTCTATTCAGATTTTTCTTTCTATAGCTGCATATCATGACTACGAGATTTGGCAAATGGATGTCAAAACGACTTTTCTAAATGGATTTCTTGATGAAGAAATCTATATGGAACAGCCGGAAGGTTTTGCATCCAGCGAAAACTCGAGCATGGTATGTAAGCTTAAGAAGTCCATTTATGGACTTAAACAAGCTTCACGAAGTTGGAATCTTCGATTCGACGAGATTATTAGATCGTCTGGTTTTCTCAAGAATTCAGAAGAATCCTGTGTGTATCAGAAGGCCAGTGGGAGCATGGTCGTATTTTTAGTCCTATATGTTGATGACATCCTAATCATTGGGAATGATTTAGGTATGTTACAAAGCGTTAAAGCGTACCTCTGTAAGAATTTCTCCATGAAGGACCTGGGAGAAGCTTCCTATGTTTTAGGGATAAAACTCTATAGAGTTAGACAAAGGAAGCTGATTGGGTTATCCCAATCAATGTACATAGATAAGATCTTAGAACGGTATAATTTTGGTAACTGTAAGACAGCAAACATACCGTTCAGACATGGAATTCATCTTTCAAAGAAGATGAGTCCGCAAACAGAAGATGAGAAGGTTAGAATGTCTAGCCAACCTTATGCTTCGTGTTTGGGCAGCATAATGTATGTCATGTTATGTACTAGGCCTGATATCAGTTTCGCTGTTAGCGTAACTAGTAGATATCAGTCCAACCCAGGTAATGACCATTGGATAGCCATTAAACATATCCTCAAGTATCTTAAAGGTACTAAGGATAAGTTAATAATTTATGGAGGAAACGAACTGCAAGTTAATGGGTATACAGACTCCGATTTCCAATCGGATCCCGATGATAGAAAGTCTACATCTGGATTTGTCTTTACCCTTAACGGAGGTGCAGTTTGTTGGAAGAGTTCCAAACAGGGATCTACAGCTGATTCCACCACTGAGGCGGAATATATTGCAGCTTCTGAAGCCGCAAAAGAGGCTGTGTGGATAAAGAATTTTGTCACAGAATTGGGAGTTGTCCCAAGTATCGTGAATGCGATTCCGTTATACTGTGATAATACTGGAGCCATTGCGCAAGCAAAGGAACCAAGGGCGCATCAGAAGTCGAAGCATGTGGAACGCAAGTACCACATCATTCGAGAGATTGTGTCACGAGGGGATATTGTCGTGTGCAAGGTACCGAGTGAAGACAATGTAGCAGACCCGCTGACGAAGGCCATACCTCCGAAGTTGTTTGATAAACACGTGGAGTCGATGGGTATTAGATACAATCGTTATTGGAAATAGAGCAAGTGTGAGTTTTTGTAGGGGTTGGTGCTCACAGCGCCAATTCCCGGTTGTATTTCCTTGTAAATACTTCTGTAAAACAATATTATTATGAATAATATATGCAGTTTCTTTGATATGATGAATCTTATAATATGGTAAAGACGTAATGACCCTAGAATGATTAGTCATGATACAGTTGCAAAAGCGTCGCAACGGACATTGACATGTATCATGACGTTGTCATTCTCAGACAGTTCCTGGTCAAGGTTTACACTACTTGGTCAGTTTAGTAAACCCGTTGAGACCGGTACAAGTCGTATACTGGAATATATGATTCCAATGGTTTCTCAATGAACCATAAGTCTTGGAGACTGGTATAGACCTGTAGGTGTTTATAACGGATAAACACTGAACGACTCACCGAAGATTCTTAATGGATGGTACACCAACGTCAATAAGAATCTTCTTGGGTTGAGTAGCACTTGTGATTCTTAGACTTGAGATGCCATTGTGCCACATGAGACATCCTCTACTCTTAGATGGCAGTCACGTCACCGATCTATTTAGATCAGACCTCCGCCTGTTCGTTGGGTGTAGATAGATCCTCAGTGTGTCCTATGTGTGTCAAGATAGGATCCGTCAGTTCTGTGTAACAGAGCATAGGTAGTCCATATAATTAGCAATCAGACAAATCCATGGGCCCGTGGTAAAGTTTAGAAGCTAGTTCTAAACATTCTTGTGAGATTGCTAATAGAATAGTCGACTGGATAATCCCCATAGAGATTTGACGTTTACATCTATATCTCTGGGATAAATCCGGATACCTGTGGACGGAGGAATTAAACATTTGCCATGACCTCGACCTGTATGATTCAACCAGTTTATCCGTGATCGTCATAATTTATGGGTGGATAAATTATGGACACGAAATTTGATTTCTGACGGATACGCCTGAATCTAGAGAGTCTCAATAATGAAATAAACTCGTAGAGCACTAGAGCAACATTAATAAACAATATTGATTGTTTATAAAGTCGTTTAAAGGTTAAACGCAAAATACATGTGTAGGGACTCGATAGTCATTTACTAGATTATTGTGTATTTAAATTTAATACATGATTATTTTAAATACACATTAATTAAATATCAAATTGAGATATTTGACTAATATCATAAATGAATATATGTATTTAATATTTAATGTAAATATAATACATATATTTGAGATATTTGTATTTAATTAATTAATTAATTATTTAATTGTTAAATGATTAATATAATTAAAATATAAATATCTTATATTTAGATATTTGTAAAGTAATGATTAAAGTTGCATTTATTAAAGTAGATAAATATCTTTAAAGTAAGTTTAGATATTTAATTTACTTTAACCAAATGTAAACCAAATGAAATTGAAATGAAAAATTTGTGTATATGCTTGATGTTAGTTTCGGCCAAGGCATTTCTTTCACAAGTATATATTGTTTTCATTTGCTTTTCATTTAGTTTAACCTAATACACTTTTACAAAAGAGAGACACCATTGAAGAAGCCAAAAGAAAGCTTGAGAAAGAAAGTTAAATATCAAAAGCTTGGATTTTTAGTAAGTTTCTTGAACTTGCTATTAGTAAGGAATTTATTCCTTTGGTTCTAGGTTTTAATATGTGATATTCTTAGGATGTTTCTTTTTTTTTCTTGTGGTTTTTGTTGATGGTTGTTTTGATGAAAGTGTTAAGCATGTGTGATGAAGAAGAAAGCATGTAACTATTGTAGTTATAATTATACTTTTAAGGTTTATGAAACCAAGTTGCTATTCTAGAGTTGTTGACCCACTCTTAAATGACCTAGATTTGATCTTGAGTTGTTTCATTGTGTTGAGACTTGAATTGGATGTAAGATTGATGATTGAAACAATTGATTTAATGTAAATGGCCTAATTTGCCCAATTTGTGGAAATTGAAAAATTAGGGTTCATAACCTATTTCAAATTTGGGGCTTTTCATATATGTTGTGCATTTGGGTGTGTATATGATGCATATAAAGTTTCATGTTGATTGGATTTCATTAAGATGAGTTTTGGGACATGAAATGACCAAATGGCCAAAATGGCACCAAATGGAGGCTCACGGCCTTGGGAGAGAAAATGGGGATTTTGTGGTTTTGGTGTTTTGAGGTTTTGAACATGCTAAGTTCATCTTAGAAATGATTTAGATCATTCAAAATTGATTGGATCAATTTTGGACTAAAATGGACAAAATACCATATTAGGGTAATTTGGTAATTTCACTTGAATATGATTCATTTGAAATTTATTTCATAATTTGATTATTGGAATATTAAATAAATATGTTTATTTAATAAATCCGAGAAAAAGTTTTGAAATCCGAAAATACGATTTTCGCCGCTTCCGCTGCGTTACCGGATTCACCCCGTAATAAAACCCCTTCATTAGATACATCCATTTTGCATGATTTATTCTCATACTTAGAAACCCTAGCATGCACTAACCTCTCTCTTGGTCAATCCCCACAGCAAAAAACAAATAAAACAACAAAAACCCTAAAAATCTATACACTCAAGTACCTCTCTCGGCCCTCTTTCATCACCCATAAGCTACGCCTGCCCTCATCAATCAAGCGCCACACTGCATTTATCTTCACTCCACGCAGACGTTCCCTCAGCCACACAACAAACCCCACCTGCCTCAACGCAAACCTTTCATCAATTCACGCCCCCATCACGATAAACCTATTGCCTCAACTCTGCCTTCAAGCTTCAATTCAACCAGCACTGCCCCCAAGCACTCAGACCTGCTTCACGCCGAGCCTTAACGTGCCCCCACTCTCGCCTTCAACCTCAACAAAACCCACAGCCCAACCTCACTTGACCCTCACTGCTTCACGCAAATAACAAGCCACTTAAACCCTCACGCATATTGCCCATAACAGCCACATGTCCCTTGCAAAATAGTATACACACTGAACGCATTAACCCCCTAAGCAACCGACAAAATGAACCCTAAGGCACTGTCACCGCTTCAACCTTAAACTCCTTTGCCCTCACCAACCTGTGATCAAATAAGCAACTGACCAAAAATCAGCCCTCAAACATTCCCTATAACCACTAAAAATAGTCTCGGTAACCACCGAAATAGTCCCCGAAACTACACCCAAAACTACCCTAAAACAGTCCTTGAAAATACCCCAAAACATTCCCGAAATCGAGCCAAAACATTCCACTAAAACACCAAAAACAGTGACCAAAATACAGCAGTAAAACAGCAGCAAAACGGAAGCCAAACAGCTAGCAAAACAATAAAACAGTGAGTTAAGACGTTAAGCTAGTGAACCAGAAGAGTAATGAGCTTTTACCCCTTCCGATCTCCGTGAAACGCAAGTCCGAAGACGACTTAAAAGGTTAGACCTGAGGGTACTTTTCACACTTGTTTTCTGTTTTATTTTTATTATTTATTGAGTTTTGTTCGTATGATTATTATGTTAAAATGCATGTTGTGGCCCTTGAGTAGATAAATATGCATGTATTCTGAGTATGATGTGTGTTGTGGCCTTTGAGTAAAATGAAAAATATTTCGCCTCTTGTGGTATATAGGATGGAAACCCGGACGTAAATTTCATAGCCGATTCTGAATTGATGGTAGTATGATCTGCACTCGGGATACAACTCCACGTACCACTTGAGCAAACGGCGCATATTTTGTTTTATGTTGTTTTGGTGTGTTTATTACTCATTATTTAATTTCCGCATATTACTTGTTCGTGTAATGATATGATCGAGCACATGGGCTCAGTAAGTGTGATGAAATGTCCTCTAATTGAAGGGGTTAAAATCCTTTACCACTATGCTTCGCCGCGCCGGTCAATGTATAGTCGATTGGATGTGAGATATGTTCAATCGGGTATACGAAATCCGATATTTTTACATTTACCTTTTTGTTTCATATATATGCATTGAGATAAGCGCATGAGCTTAGTAAGTGCGATGAAAGGTCCTCTAATTGAAGAGGTTAAAAATCCTTTACCACGATGCTTCACCGCGCCGGACGATGTGTATTCGATTGGATGTAAGACATGTTCAATCGGGTATACAAAATCCGATATCTTTGTATTTACTTTTGTTTCATATATATATGCATTGAGATAAGCGCATGGGCTTAGTAAGTGCAGTGAAAGGTCCTCTAATTGAAGAGGTTAAAATCCGTTACCACGATGCTTCGCCGAGCCGGATATCTTTGTATTCACTTTTGTTTCATATGTATGCATTGTGTTGTGTGCGCATGGGCCTAGTAAGTCGGATTAAAGGTCCTCCACTTGGAGGGATAAAAAGCCTATGATATACCTTTACCGCAATACTTCACCGCGCTTTGTTATTTACTTTTCGTTATGTGTTATTTATTTATCATTCGAACATTACCATTTCATTCATGCATCTTATTTGTTGCACGTTATCATGCATGCATGCGCATGGGCTTAACTAGGGTGGGTTAAAGGTCCTCTATTCGAGGGAAAATGCCTTAAGGCTACCTTACCACGATGTTTTGCCGCGCTGTTTATTACGCGATTTATCGCTGTTTTACAAAATATCATTTTATTCATGCATTTTATTTCTGTTCATTATGCAATGTTTTGCCGTGCTTTCTTTTCCATATTATTCATTCATATGACATCTCAGTGCATAATCTTGCATCACATATAGCATGCTTAATTGAAAATTTGTAGTAGTTACATGAGTATAGGCACACATTACATTTCTCTTCTTCTCGGTATTCATTTCTTTCACTCATGTTAGCCACATCCTTTGGCATTACATCATGGCACGTTTATCTTTAATATACATATGTATCTTTAATTGTTCCTCTTTCGCGTATTTGAATTTGCATCTTTTATCCCTTCATGTCATGCGCTTGTTTTGACTCCGTTTATTATGTGGTTATTTTGATCTTATTTCATATGCTTTTATAATGCGCTTATAACATGATATGTTCACCGTTATTTTGATTTCCTTTATATTGCATGCTAATATTGCTATGGTTGTCTTGCGTTTATGTTTGCATGAGTATTGAATTCTTATGATGTAATATGTTTGCTATTGAAAAAGACTTTATCCTCATGCATGTGAACTTAGGATTATGGTGCACTCTTGGAAATAAGTGTTATTTAGGCTCGATTAAATTATTACACAAATCCTTTCATTACAAGTGACATAAGTAAGGGACCATTCTGAACCCAACGGTTTGAGGTCTTCCCTTGCGAGGGGTGAGTGCGGCCTTAAATCTCATTTTCCCGATTCACACCGGGTGGCGACTCCATCATTCTCCGGTTTAGTCCCCCGTGGCTACTCCGTACTCCCAACCGGGCCGCGAACCCGGAACAGCATGCGTCGCCCAGTTTCCTGTGTCACCACAGTCTGGTGACTCCACTGGGGATAGAGAATCGGCCCCGAAATATTGTCTTGTAATGTTTGGATTTGTGTTTTAATTGACCATGTCTATAGTGGGTAAAATGAGGGTTTGATCAAAGACATTTTAAGGCTAGGTAATGGTTTGGTGTCTTCCTTCATTCACTATCTTTCGAGGAAAAGCTGTGGAGGCACCTAAATAGTCACTACCCTTGGCCTGTTGTGACAGACTAATTTGGAGAACTTGTTGCTTATTCCTATCACCAAGCGATAAGAGCCTAAGAGGCTTGGGTATTTAAGAGAGTTCGCTCCACCCTCCCTCTGGGGAATCTGCAACAAGAAATCCATTTGACAGTTAGTAACACACCATGACTTGTTGGCACGTACCGCAAGGTATAAAAAATGTGCGCTTGCTTGGTTGCTCGAACCCTTGAGTGGGAAGACCTAGTTGTGGGCAATCCTTCGCCAGCAAGAGTCTTTGTCTATACTCTCACGAACCCACCCATAGACTGGGGTTGTATGGCTAAAGTAACAATTTTTTTCCTTGAGAATGTGCTTGTGGACCATCCTCATTTGGATGCAGTTGGACTTCTTGTCAGAAATGCGAACTTGCTGGGCCATTTAAACTGGGGCGAGTTCGTATCCTATGACCATTAGGCCCAAAGCTTCTGAAATGTTGATGGGCCACCTTGTAGAATTTACTGTTTTATGCTTGAATTATCTCTATGCTTGTGTTTGGGAACATCGTCGTTTGGATCTATTTGGACCATTTGTCATGGGATATGGGCTTGTTGGGCCATTTAAA
>SKCR01040441.1:0-71628 GCA_019454045.1 Zanthoxylum bungeanum
TGTATGGCCTATAGCAAATATTTCATTGTGCTTGTGGACCATCCTCATTTGGATGCAGTTGGACTTCTTGTCAGAAATGCGAACTTGTTGGGCCATTTAAACTGGGACGAGTTTATATCCTATGACAATTGGGCCAAAAATTTCTGAAATATCGATGGGCCTCTCTGTAGAAATTGTTGCTTTATGACTGGATTATCTATTATATGCTTGTGTTTGGGAACGTTGTCATTTGGATCCATTCGGACCTTTTTTCATGAGATATGGGCTTGTTGGGCCATTTAAACTGGGACAAGAACGTATCTTATGATGATCGGGCCAAAAGCCTCCAAAACGCCAATGGGCCATCGTATGTTTGTGTTTGGGAGCATTATCATTTGGATACAGTTGGACTTCTTGCCATGAGATGTTACTTGTTGGGCCATTTAAACTGGGACGAGTTCACTCCTATGACAGTTAGCCCAAAAGCTTCTAAAATGATGATGAGCCGATTTATGTGAAAATTTTAATAAGTTGATATATTCCTTGTATCACATGCATCTCATTCATTTCATGCATACACGCATCATGTTAATCCTTGTGTCTAAAAGCCATCATAGATTCCCGTTGGGTTGGGGAAGAGTGAAGACTCACTAAAAGACTGGTAACAGATATGAGTACGTCTGATAACGAGGTATCCCGGATAGATCAGTTGGAAAATGGTTTCGCCAAGATTACCGAACAGATGCAAGCCTTGACTACCGCCATGGCAAATATGGCTGTACCCCGTGCTGGGGGAAATTCTGAGAATGTGAGGCACGAGGAGCCTCTGAATGGGTTGGGGGATGATATCCCCACTTTTGATGATGACATGGCAGAGTATGCAACAGGCAGAGTGATTGGGTCTCTGGCAGAATTTCAGAAGCTTCGGGATCAGGTTGAAACAGTTACCCGCAAAATAAGGGGTAAACATGAAGATTTGTTAGATTATGAGGCAATGACCTTCGGAGAACAGCTGCCAGCTCAGTTTAAAATGCTCGACATGACCAAGTTTAATGGGAATAGAGACCCCGAGAGTCCATCTGCAGCAATATGTCTCAGTCATGAGTTCAGTGGGCCTATCACAGCGCCAAGTCCAAAAGATGTTTGGGATGTCACTCGAGGGGGCACATGTGGTTTGGTATCATAGCCTTGAGAAGAAGGTTAAGGAAGATTGGAGGGAACTAGCTGATGCTTTTCTGAAGCAGTATGTTACGGACTTGGAGATTGATTTGTCACTCCGAGATCTGGAGAACACTAAGCAGAAGTCGGAGGAGAGCTTCAAGGAGTATGTAGACCGTTGGAGAGGTTAACTTTTGAAAATGCTGACTCGGCCTTCAGAGAAAGACCAAATTAAGATGATTATCAAGGGTACTAAGCCCTCCATCTATGGTAAGCTGAAGAGGATGACCTCTATGATTGCAGATTTTTGACAGTTGAGGGAGACTGTCATGGACATTGAAGAAGAGGAGGCGGAAAATCGGAAGTTCTATGGCCAGAATAAAAGGACATTTGGGGGGCATTCTGAGACTAAGCCCGCTACTGCCGAGGTTGCTGCCATCAAGAACCGGTATTTCTCTAACCTGGGGAAGCCTTTATCTAAGGTGCTTGAGAAATTGAAGGGACAAGGACTCCTAAAACCGTTAGAGCCTAAACCACTCCCAGATCCTATACCACCCAACCTTGACCTAAGCCTGTATTGTCACTTCCATCAAAGGAGAGGCCACGAAACTGACAACTGCACCCGCCTTAGGCATGAAATCCAAAACCTCATTGATGCCCATAAAATACCCGATCCTGAGAAAGAACAACCCAACACATATCGGAACCCCCTGCCAAATTACCACTCCGTTTCACCACCCACCTACATGATCAACTCTGGATTGCCCGAAACTTCTGTCCTCCAAACCCTTAACCACCAAGTTTCTTACATGGAGATAGAGGATGACAGTGAAGAACCGTAGGCCAAGGAAGAAGGCAATGCTGCGAGTGATGAAATTATTCCTCATAGTTTATTTGATCCTGTAGTTTTAATATAGACATTGATTTAGTCTACCTCTTCGAACCATTTCTTAAATGATAATAAAGACGTTCATTTCGTTTACATGCCTGAGTCTCTCCCTCCAACCTGCAACATGAGTATGTTTGACAAAAGCATTCAACCCTGGTACTATGATACGCAGCGATGTTTAGAACATGGGGAATTCCTGAAAGAAGCAAGCAGAAGATAGGATAGCCATTTGGAAATTGGGGAACAAGGCAGTAAGACTGTCAGGTTTGGAGGGGAATGAGTTCACCGAGCCAATCAACATGGATAGATTGAAGCAGTATTTCGCCTGAGGAAGAAAAGGCCGAGCGATCACCAGGAGGACTGGCAGAAGACCTAACCCAACGGAATAGAAAATTCATTCATGCATGCATGCATACACGTAACATATTTGCATCCATTTTGTGTTTGTTCTGTTTTGTAATAACAGGTTTCAAAGGAGAAAAAGAGAAAGCGTCAAATGCAAGCCAACCAGAAGCGGCAACAATACAATGTCAGCAGTTTTCAGGAATGAATCACAAGGGCGAGGCCCTTATCAGTATCAGCTGGGGGCGAGGCCCATATCAGTATCAGTTTGGGGCGAGGCCCATATCAGTATCAGTCTGGGGTCAAGGCCCATATCAGTATTAGCTGGGGGCGAGGCCCATATCAGTATCAGTTTGAAGCGAGGCCCATATCAGTATCAGTCTGGGGGCGAGGCCCATATCAGTATCAGCTAGGGGCGAGGCCCATATCAATATCAGTTTGGGGCGAGGCCCATATCAGTATCAGTTTGGGGCGAGGCCCATATCAGTATCAGTTTGAGGCGAGGTCCATATCAGTATCGGTCTGGGGGCAAGGTCCATGTTAGTATCAATTTGGGGGACTGTAGCGGCAAAGACCACCTCATCAAGTAACGGTTAAAAAATGAGCCACATTCTCGGACAACACGGTTCAGAAATGGACCGCTACCACAACAGAGGCCGAAAATGGCTCTCCAAAATGGAGCACACACAACAGATGCCGAAAATGGCGTTCCAAAATGGAGCACACACAACAGATGCCGAAAATGGCGTTCCAAAATAGAGCACACACAGCAATTGCCAAAAATGGCATTCCAAAATGGAGCACACACAGCAAATGCCAAAAATGGCGCTCCAAAATGGAGCACACATAACAGATGCCGAAAATGGCATTCCAAAATGGAGCACATACAGCAGACGCCAAAAATGGCGCTCCAACATGGAGCACACACAACAGATGCCGAAAATGGCGCTCCAAAAATGGGGCACACACATCAGATGCCGAAAATGGCGCTCCAAAAATGGAGCACAGTTTGAAAATGGACCACCAGATCAACTTAGTTCGAAGCAGCAGGCAAGTCAGGTGGTAGCTGGCAAGCCAGGTAAGAGAAAATACATTGCATAACTTTGATAGGATTGTTCAAAGTCACGCACTGCACAAGTCCCATCAAAGTGGGGGCGACTGTAGGCATTGCATTTTTGCATGTGAGTCCCTATGATGAGTCTCATTTGGAGGCACTATCTTTTTAGTCGAGGAAGTTGCGGGAAACGGTTGTCGGAAGGGAATCGGCATTTCGTTAGACTTTTATTCGCTTGTTTAGCATCAAGCTCACTTGTTGGACCTCCTTTTTAAAGCACATTTGGCCTAAAAAACCCAGAACCATTTAACCTTGGCCCAAACCCACTCACCAAACCAACACAACACCCAAGCCCAATCCAAAAAAAATAATTAAAACATTTAAAATACATGTCACAAATTAAATGAAATGATATTAAATAACTAATGAAATTGAATTTAAATTAAAACCAATTAAAATTGAATCTAAATTAAATTAAATCAAATCCAAATTAAAATCAAATTTTAATAAATCACTCACCAATTAAAGATAATTCTCACCAAAAAATAAATATCCTTGCCTAAACTATTTAAATCAAATACCACACATCCATTTATTATTTGATCCCTTTCCTTTTTAAATCCATGCAAACCCTAATGCCTTCACACCTCTACCCTCTCACTATAAAAATAGCACAAAACCAACCCTATTGCTCTCTCTCTCACGGCCAAAAAGAAGAACAAAACAAAAACCCTAAGGCTTCCCTGATTCAACATTCACGGCACCGCTCTCCCTCATAAAAAAAAACCCTTAGACACGTCCAGACGCCCCTCACGTTACTACCACATTCAAGCTACTCACGCCAGCCCCCTAGCCACATAATCAACACGTCCAGATCCCCCTTCAATTGATTGACACTCACAGTGCACGTAAGCCATATTCACTCAATTCAAAGTCTCCAAAACGCACACAGGCCAACAAACACATCATGCAGCCACTAAGAAATGCACATGCATTGCCCCTTTGATCATTAACCTAGAGCAACACTGCCTTCATCAAACCCCTCTCACTGCTTATTAACTCCCACATCGACAAAACACATATTGCTTCAAACCACTCACTGCCCCATAGTATATTCACGCACAAATAAACCCTTCACACGTCAGTCCCCTTACTTCGCAGCCTCTGCCCACTCACCGATTAGCAGCCCCTTAACGCAAAGACCATCCCTAAATCCAGAACACCTTCAACCCATAAGCCATCCCCTTCTCACTCACAAACCCTCACCGACACACCAAAAAATCTGACTCACGCCCAGCACTCCACTTCCCCTCTGACTCATGCCCAGCACTACACTTTCCCTCTGACCTGCGCACATAAACCACCTCTGCCTCACGCTAAATCATCAACAAACCAGCCAACCATCAAACCTGCAAACAGCCCAATTCACGCACTCATTAATCACGTAGTACATACCTCTATTCTCCACGCCTTCCCCCAGAATATCGACGCACACTGACCTTCACACATAAGCCAAAAACAAGCCTTGAACTGCCGCAAAACCAAGCCCACTGCACGCTGAAACCTAGCCCACTGCACGCTGAAACCTAGCCCCACTGCACGACCAAAACACAGCCTCAAACTGCCCACGACAACAATCCCAAAATCTGCCTTAAAATCAGCCAACAAACCGAGACAAAAACATCCCAAAACTGCACCCCAAAACTGCCTAAAACATTCCCTGAAACTACCCAAAACCGCAACCCAAAACAGCCCCCATTCATCACAAAACAGTCCCTTATTTGCCTTAAGACAGTGACCAAAAATACGGCGGCAATACGGCAGCAAAACAGCAGCAAAACAGAGTCAAAATAGTAGCTTGAGCAGCGAAACAGCGAGGTAAAACGCAAACCAGTGAATCAGAAAAGTTGAGGAGCTTTAACCCTTCCGATCTCCGTGAAACGCAAGTCCGAAAGTCGACAAAAAAGGTTGGACCTGAGGGTATTTTTCACACTCGTTTCAGTTTTATTTTTATTATTTATTGAGTATTGTTCGCATGATTATTATGTTAAAATGCATGTTGTGGCCCTTGAGTAGATAAATATACATGTATTACGAAATATTGTATGTTGTGGCCATTGAGTAGATAAATATGCATGTATTACGAAATATTGTATGTTGTGGCCTTGGGATAAAATGAAAGATGTGTCAACTCTCGCGGTATATCGGATGGAAACCCGGACATAAATTTCATAGCCGATTCCGAATGGACGGTAGTATGATCTGTACTCGGGATACAACTCCACGTACCGCTTGAGTAAACGGCACATTCTTTTATTTTATGTTGCTTTGATTTATTTATTATTCGTCTTTTAAATTCCGAATGTTATTTGTTTGCGCTTCTGTGTCTATCAATATGAAATTGCATATTTACAGTCATTTTGATATCGCATGCTAGTATCACTATGATTTATTTGCATTTCTGTATTCATGAATGCTTGCCGTTATAATGATGTATTTTTGAAAGCATGCAAACTTGGACATAGGTTCTATACAAATTTAGATGCAAACTTCATCTTCATGTATGTGAATTTAGGATTATTGTACACGTGGAAAAATATGTTGCTTAGGCTTGGTTACATTATTGCACAAATCATTTTATTACAAGTGGCATAAGTAAGGGACCATTCTGAACCCAACGGTTTGAGGTCTTCCCTTGCGAGGGGTGAGTGCGGCCTTAAATCTTTGTCCTGGTTCACACCAGGTGGTGACTCCATTATTCTCCGGTTTAGTCCCCCGCGGGGTACTCCGTACTCCCAACTGGGCCGCGAGCCCGGGACAGCATGCGTCGTTCATTTCATGTGTCCCACAAGCATCCCACCCTAGGCCACCCAAAATAATAATTTTGAACCTTACAATCCAACGTCCCAGCAAACTGAGCTACAGATCGAGGGGCCGCCAATGCCATGAGACTCTCCTCATTATAGGCAGGCCCCTAGGCAGGAAACGCCACGGAGGTCTCCTAACCTTTCCCGTGATATGCACCTAGAGGATCCGAAAGGGAATGGCCAACGCCAAAGAAGCATTCTCCCTCCTCGTGCTAGGCATATCCCGAGGCTGCAAATGCCACGAAGGCTCTTGGGCCTTCCCCGTGCTATTCCGACCCAAGGGTACCGTAGTACCTGAGTTTTTTTCCTTCCATACGTGCTATGGTTCCCTAGGGGCGCCAAACGCCACACTAGCCCTCCCACCAAACGTGCTATGGTTACCCCGAGATGCCGAACGCCACACATGTCTTCATTATCTTTAATCCATTCATGATATGATTACCTGGGGGCGCCAAAATCACGCCGGCCCTCTAACCTAACATGATATGGTTACCCCGAGGCGCCAAACACCATGCAAGTCTTTATGTCACGTTCCTAAAAAATGAAGGTCTTTAAGTAGTCATGCTCTGACCTGAGAGTTTGGTAATGATACCAGGGAATGGTGTATCACAGGGATTTCATGTTCTTCCCATATACTCTCAACTTTTGGTGTATTTTGGCCTAGCGTATGTCGCAAAAACATTAAACACAGGTTTTTC
Organism: Zanthoxylum bungeanum; assembly: GCA_019454045.1. Lineage (NCBI taxonomy): Eukaryota > Viridiplantae > Streptophyta > Magnoliopsida > Sapindales > Rutaceae > Zanthoxylum > Zanthoxylum bungeanum. The sequence goes on from SKCR01040441.1 coordinate 6,988, forward strand.
AACCCAATCAATAATAAGAAATGCAAATAAGCCTTTATTTAAAAGAGGGAAGTTCTTATTCATTATCAAAAGATTTTACTGCCCTTCTTACAACTCTTTAAGGGTCATTCTAAGAGAGACTCTTATTATAAACATTTACCTCGACATCTCTGAACAATTCTTTAACAATATTCTTTTGAATCGCGTTCTTTAGAGAAGCTGGAGAATAGTAGGTCATATATCAGCTATAATTTCTCTTGGAGGAACTTGTTCAGAATCAGCATCAAAGGCGGAAAGAAATTCGTCAGGCTCGAACTCTTGATATTGCATTCCATTCACCAGTGTGACGCGAAACTCTCCTCCCTCTATATAATAGCGCGCCCGGAACCCACCACACGTGCATAATAAACAAGAGGCACTCATGAAAACTGATCAAGTACCCCTTGCACACCGGACCCCCAATTATTCCATGGTGGCTATTGCTGCCATGAATTCGAAGATTTGGCAGATCAAACAACAATCACAACTTCTCTAGGACATGTGTGTTCATTAATAAGGGGCGACGTATAGAAGCAATCAACCCCCATCGTTACATTTCATTCGACAGCTCAGTCCTAATTGGTGACTTCTGGTCACCTCTTTTACATTTCATTCGACAACTCAATCAGAAGATATTGAAAGTATTTCCTCTGCATCTCCTCCATCCATTCCGTTGTTGAACCTTCTGAAGATATGCGGTTCCCATCTCCTGCTATCACCTCAATGTGTTTGCTGCCTTTTCTACCTTTCCCCACAGACGGCGCCAACTGTTGACGGTCAATTTTCATTCCAGGGGTAGTTCCAGAAGAACACTCCTAAAATAATCTCCCATCAACTGTGAATTTGTTTGGTTTTGGGGGCCAAATAAAAACTTATCAAAAGTAAAATAAAACACACAACAAACAAAAGATTTGATGTGGTTCGGCGAAATAGATCCAACCTACGTCCATGGATACAAAGAGAATAAAGGTTTTATTATGTGATCGGGTTGGACCGACCTCTTCTTACAAGTGCTCGGATTGGACCGACCCACCCTTAAACTATCTTATAAGCTCTTTATTTTCTCTCTCTCATAGTATTCACTAAGTATACTTTTTCTCCCACCCTTATAATGAACTCTCAAGCCCTTTATATACTAGGGCAAATCACACTATTACAATATCTTCGTGACGTTAGCCACGTGAGTCTGCTATCAATGCTAAGGCTATCTGGCCCAACTGCTCCGCCGAAAGTGACTCTGCCACCTGACATTTCTTTTAACCAAGCTACAAAATCCTTTGCCACACGCCACTTCCAGCTTGTAATCTGCCGTCTTAGACTTCTTTGAAATGTGCAAGTTCCCATATAGGGTTTACGTCATTCGACCCTGATTAGACCATTACCATTTCAACCCGCCTCACCGAGTCGAGATCCGGAACATCAGCCATTTTGCCTATATCGGACTATCAGGTCGGGTCGATCTCGATGCCTTAATCCCCTCTGTTTCTCTGAACATCTTTCACCCCTCGGGTCTTTCGATAAATGTGAACTGGCCCACAATTCCCGAGCTGGACCGTACGTCCTTGTTCCACGGGCTTGGGCCCTTAAACCTTGAAAATGGAAATCCCATCCATACTTCCATCTCCTCCATACCCTTCTTGTCTCACTGAGGCCTGGTGCCCAAAAATCACTATCAACAATATCATATGAATATGAATGTGTTGAGGAAAAATAACGAGGAAGTTAGTTTTGAGGCGTGTAATACACTGTCTTAGAGTAATATTTATCCTCATTATGTGTTGTATGACTTGCAGATAAATTTATCATGTGATACAACAGAACTTTAGAGGTGTAACATAACACTTTGTTAAATCTCTACTTGAGAACTTATAAGAGAAACTTGTTATATTAATATGAAGAAAAATGTGTCCTATATATAGACAATCAAAGTTTGCTTCTAAAAGGCATGACCTTTAATCACGTTTTTTCGCACCAGAAACTCATTGTCGCGACAATAGGAGTCAAAGTGCTCCCACATTTTCAGGTCTCATTGTCGCGACAACAAGTCTTTTTGTATCAAATGACACAAAATCAGTTGTTTCAGTTAACTTTGCTTTTGAATTTCGTTTTACTTTCGGGGGCGTTGCCCCCGAGCCCCCTCAACGACGATGGCCCCCTTGACCCACCACGACCTATTCGGGCAGGGTTATCCTCGCAACTTGCCTGAGCAGGTCGATCCTCGATGCGTCAACATAGGACAATAATCAAACTAACATGTATTTATGATATTCATGTTATATAACAGCTTATCATGATCAATTAACCATCTTATGTTAAATATATGTCCAAATTCAACAATATAATGTGTTTGGATTGGTCATAATCGACACAATCATTATATGGGTCAGGTCTGTTTTAGAGTTTCTAACACTATAAATCATTTATGACATGAGTAACTATTCCGTTAATTATTATATTGACTTATTTTTTATTAAATAAATTTAGGTTATATTAATATATTTTAGAAATCATTTACTTTTACTTAAAACAAAAATTATAGTTTTGGTAGGTAGTATTACGAACTTCCTAGAATATGTATATAAAACATGTTAAAATTGTGCTTTTTAAAACAATATTAAAATTATATTAAAGGAATAACATGATAATTATAAAACATGTTAAAATTGTGCTTTTTAAAACAATATTAAAATTATATTAAATGAATAACATGATAATTATGTGAGATTATTGAGACGGTTAATAAGTAAATCGAGTTCATAGCTCAAATTTAACACGACATCAAAAGACATGACACACCAACCAAATTGCAACTTATAATAATGATCATATCATTGGAGATACTAAAAAGGAATATATTCTATTGCGAATAAAATTTATGTCTTTATTTAAGACATTATTTAAAAAAAAAAAACATGATGTTATTTCCTTCAAAAACAAAAAAAATTAAATCATTGATTTTTTTTCTGTAAATGAATAATATTGGATATCTTATTATATATAATAATTTATTATAAGGTAGGTGCACTGGGTAACATTAATTAGTTATGATTTATTATAAATTATATATTTATGGGATAAGATCCCTAAGCAAAGCTCAATTATTGCTTTAGTATTAATGAACTTGTGTTAAAATATTAGTGGTCAGAGAAGAAGCCAAGTGAACCATTCAGCACTGCAAAAGATATTTTATGTAGTGCGGCAATTTGGCAACAAACGAATAAGACTACTCGTCGCCGTCCGGGGGACCATTTTATTTTTATGAACCCACATTATCCATGCAATGCTATATCTTTGGTGCTCGTTGCATGCCTTCGCTATAAATCATGCCCCGTGAGAATTACACTCTTGTACCCTTTTCTTTTTGACTTATTTATTCCATCTTTAGGATGTCAAAAAAAAAAAAAACGCAATTGTTGTGAAATGTCAAATGAGTTGTAGGGGCCATCTATATTGCCCCAAGGATATTTGATACCATTGATTCAAACATGCAATTTTTACTATTAAACATGATTAAACATACAAACTCTGTCAATAAATATGAAATTTTTCAAAACATGAAATTAGTTACATGTTTATTGGTAGAGTTTGCATGTTTAATGATTTAAATTACATGTTCAATGCTCAAAATAATATGTTTGTACCCAAAGGTATTTGATACCTTGGGTACCATAGTAGTGGCCGAGTTGTAGGGGTGGGCAACTATCAGTTTGGTTCGATTTTGGAGTGAACCAAACCTAACCGAAAATCAATCGGTTCCAAAAAAAATTAGCGTCGCATGATGTTTATCAACGCTAAATATTACACTCCGCGTCACCGTATGTCGCCGCTGAAATCGGTATACGACGACGTAGAAATTGGACTTTTAGCGTCGTCAATATTACGACGCTAAATATCAAAACTTTTAGCTTCACTTTTTTATTGTCGCTAAAGGATGGAATCGACATTGTTCTATCGAAGCTAAATATGAGATTTATGACTACACTAAATCTATTTAAAAATATTAAAATAAATATATAAAATAAATATTTTATATTACATAAAAAATTTTATTACATTAAATAAATACATAAAAAAATAATACAGGACGATCGATCGGGGTCAGTGATACGTCTGTCAGGTTTGGAATGATTGTGGAGGTTGGTCCGAAAGCACTGCCCTGAGCGAGTGATCTCTTCACAAGCGCCCGCAAACTCGTAATTTCCTGATCGTGCTTCTGCTCCTGCTTCATCATCTTGGCATTCTGCATCTCCAGCTGGTCTTGAGTCAACTTCAACTTCTCCCTCAAGATAGTGACCTCTTTTAAGGAGCCGGACGATCGAGAGGTAGAACTTGCCGCCTTCCGAGGAGTGCCAAGACTGACGTTGTAAAAGGTGGTGTTTTAAAATATCTGATGCAAAAGCTTCTCATCATCCAAAATCATACAGGATGATCGGTCGGGTTCGGTGCTACGTCTATCGGGCATGGAGGAACTGTGGAGGTTGATTTGACAGCACTGCTCTGAGCAAGAGTTCTCTCTACAAGCGCCAATAAACTTACCATTTCCTGATCATGCTCATGCTTCTGCCTCCTCATCTCAGCATTCTGCATCTCCAGCCGGTCTTGAGTCAGCTTCAACTGCTCCCTCAAGATAGTGACCTCCTATGAAGAGTTGGATGATCAAGAAGTAGAAGTTGATGCCTTACAATGAGTGTCAAGCCCGACATTATAAAAGGTGGTTTTCTAAATCACCTGACGTGAAAGCTCTTCATCAGGCAAAGGATGTAATCCCTGCGTGAGGTTCTATATTTGAATTTCCACCATGCGTTCCTACATTTTAAGATTTTATGTTAGTGGAAAATAATGAAATTTTACATAATTTATGTAATTAAATAATTACATAGCACTCTCAGGTGGCATCGTTCACCCAACCTTTATTTTGAGTGTTGTGGGTGAGCTGGAAAAAATCCAGCATCGGCAGGGGTTGCAACACCTCTCCCATGATTCTTTATTGCTGAAAAAAATATTAATTAATAATTAAATAATGTTAAAATACAAATAAGTAAACGTATATCCACTCACCTCAGAGTGTTCGTCGCGATGAGTAGAAAATGACTTGGAGCCTCCAACATGATTGAACCGTAAATTCTTCCGGTTCACCTTGTTTCGCTAAAAAATTATCTAAAAAATATTAGTCGATATTTTATTTCAAAAAGACTGTAAAATGAAATATTATGGAAATTTAAAACTTATTGCGTATTCATCTGAAGCCCACATGTCTCACAGATACCCTCAATCCTCTTCACTGATGTCATGGACGTGATAAGAAACAACATTATCTGTATCATTCTCGTCAAAGATGAGCTTGAGTTTCTTCGTGTGGTAGTTCAAATATGCATTGCCCATACAATGGTCATGTATTTTATCACATACTGAGTGGTCAAGTCAACGTCGAACCACTCATGCACAAAAGTTACAAACTCAATAGTTAAAGGCTTCATTTAAGAAAATAAAAAAATTGATGTTTAAAATGATACTTAATGAGAAGATCGCGAACAAGCCATGGCGTGTTTGCTCCAGAATCTTCATCTAGCATATGTACTGCTGGGAAGAGTAACACCGCATAATAATCCCAATTGCATTGGTGAACTTTGGATTGTGGGATGATCGTTGCTATGAAATAATTCATTTGTGTTATTACCGCAATCTCAAACCGTGCTCTAATTTTTATGTATTTATAATACTATACTTATTTATTAAAAATATTAAATGTTAGACAAAATGTATTATTAATCACTTTTTACATGCATAATTAACCAAATTATTAAATAGTAAACATGCAATTTATGAATCGAACATAAACTCAAAGAAAAATACCTGAGAATTATTTATAGAATATGATCTTTAAAACCAACTCCAGTAAACTTTTTCCTTAAGAAATTATTAGTCCCGTCTCGGTGCTCTTACAGATCTTTTGGCTAACGTTCTCCTAGAATACTTGGTTGCTTCTTGTAAAATGGGAACTCATTTCTTCAAGAACTATGAACATGAAAATGGTGGAAACTCTCTAAACTTTAGACTTCCTCTTTTATGCCTAAACACTTATGAAAGAATTGAAATAATTGAATGAATGAAAAATGAGACCCGATGACCCTATAAATAGACACGTAGGGTTGCCTTTTTAAATGCACATTTAACTTAAAGGATGTAACCCTTTAAGGATTATAACCCTCCAATATACTTTTTGAAATTAAAGATTATAATCTTTCACTTTTTATGACATATCCATTTAATTTGTGTCTTTAATAAAGGACACATGTCAAGGGACATGTCTTCTAATGACACACCCTATAAATATACATGTCATTTTTAGAGAATTTTCCTATAATCCCCCACGATTATCTAATTATTAATGTAGACACTTAAGAGAGTTTTCTTGAAATAAAATTGCATCAGAATAGGTATCTTTCACCTTGAACCTTTCCTGGTAAATGACTATCGGATTACTTGAAAACTAGTGATCATAGTCTTGAACTGTTCCGCCGTTTGTGTAAACCAAGACACTAGCCATCACGCAACTTCACTTTGACCATATCCTATTCTACGGCTGTGTTCAATTCAGCCATGAACATTGGTCCTAGATTCATCAAGTACTTTAGGAAATCCAACCTTAAAATTATCATGGAAGTTGCCTAACTTCTTACTTGAAATAGATGATCTACTGGATAAGGTATTTTATTGTTACCCCTATTAGGACTATTCTTCTAATAAAGTGATCACTAAAAGCCTTAACTTATCATAACCTTGAAAGACATCTCTCTACGTCAATATAGGAAGGGAAAAGAGTATAAAACTCTACAGTGTTTGGTTTGAATTGCAAAAAGTTTCAGTTGTCCCTTTTGAAACTAGATCTTGGGATCTCTAGTCAGCTAGGTTGGGTTTTCACAGTGATAATTCTTAACTTATAGGCTTTAAGCCCATTCCCCTCGATGACTTCTCAACTTCCTCTGAGGTAAACCTTTAATAAATAGATCTGCTAGGTTTTCCTTCTATTTGACATAATCTATTGAAATAATACCGCTTGAGAGTAGTTGCCTTATAATATTATGTCTTCGACGTATGTGTAGAGACTTACCATTATACATTGAATTTTAGGCTCTCCCAATAGCCGATTGACTATTATAATGTATGCTTATAGCCAGTACCAATTTTGGCCAATTTGGAATATCCTCTAAGAAATTTCGAAGCTATTTTGCTTCTTCCGCTGCTTTGTCTAATGCTATGAACTCTGACTCCATAGTAGACCGGGCAATACATATTTGTTTTAAGGATTTCACGCACATCTACACCCACCAATGTGAAAACAAATCCACTCGTGGACTTGGAATCAGATATATCAGATATCCAGTTACCGTCGCTGTATCCATTTAGAACAACATGATATCTTGTATAATGCAGACCATAATTTTGAAGTTTCTCTTACATACCTCAAAACTCTTATTATGACTTTCCAGTGGTTATGTCCTGGATAACTCATATATCTATTAAACATGTTTACAACTTGAGCGATACATGGTTGTGTGCAATTCATGGGATACATCATACTTCTGATGATTCTCGAATACTCTAATTGGGATACACTCGAACCAGTATGTTTTAACAAATGAAGAGTTAGGTACACATGAGTTCTAGTTACGTTTAGATTTTCATTTGTTATTTCTCAAGTATTTTCTCAACATATTGAGCTTGAGATAATATGTATCCCTCTGATGTTCTGGAAATTTTAATTCCATGAATCACATCAGTCACTCTAAATCTTTCATGTCAAATTTACTAGTCAAAGTTTTCTTGGTAGTTTGAATCATATCATGATTACTACCAATTATCAGCACCATGAATCACATCAGTCACTCCTAAATCTTTCATGTCAAATTTACTAGTCAAAGTTTTCTTGGTAGTTTGAATCATATCATGATTACTACCAATTATCAGCATATCGTCTGCATAGAGACACACAATGAAATATCCTCTTTGAGTTGATTTAGTTTATACACACTTATCACACTCATTGATTTTGAAACCACTTGAAAACATCTCTTTGTCAAATTTCTCATGTCATTGTTTAGGTGTTTGTTTTAACCCGTATAAGAATTTTATAAGTTTTCACACCTTGTATTATTGTCCAGGAATATTGAAACCTTCTAATTGTTCCATGTAAATCTCCTCATCCAATTCAAAATTTTAGAATGTCCTCTTAGCATCCATTTGATGTATTTCAAGGCCAAATATAGATGACATGGCTATAAGCATTCTTATTGAAGTGATACAAGTCACTGGTGAATCGATAAGTCCTTGTACTTATCTATTGATCCATTAGGTTTATTTTCTGTTTGATAATCCATTTGTATCTAAACTGCTTACAACCTATAGGAAGATCAATCAACTCCCAAATATGGTTTTGAATGGTTGAATCAATATCACTGTTTATAATCTTTTTCCACAAAATGAGCTACTGAAGAAGATATTGCTTCTCTATAGCTTTGAGGCTCATTTTCTAATAGGTATGTTAAAAAATAAAGTCCAAATGACTTGGACATTCTTGCTCTCTTACTACGTCTAGGTTCATTTTCCTCAATATTTTCAGGTTCATCTGATTCTTGGTTAACTTGATCACAACTTATAATAGTGTCAATTGTTATTTTGAGAGATTTTATTCTATATTTTTTTTTATAAGGAAATGTTTTTCAAAAAATGATGCATTCCTAGACTCCATTATCATGTTTAGATTAATGTCAGGAATCTCATATTTATGTACCAATAATCGATTTGCGATACTCTTGTAAGCATATCCAATGAATATACAATTAACGATTTTTTATCATATTCTAACCCTTTTTGATTTAGGAACCATTACTTTGGCAAGACACCCCCACACTTTCAGGAATTTATAGGAAGATGTGTGATCTTTCCACAATTCATATAGTGTATTGTCCTACCTTTTGTGAGGTAGCTTGTTTAGAACGTAGTTGGCGGAAAACAAGGCTTCCCCCACAAGTTTTGGGGTAAACCAGAACTTGTCAACATGACATTCATCATTTCCTTTAACGTTCAGTTTATGCGTTTAGCAATCTTGTTTTATTGAGGAGAATAATGAGCAATAGTTTCGTGAATAATTCTATGATTGGAACAATATTCACCAAATGGTGACATATATTCACCTCCCCTATCGCTCATGATTCTTTTGATTTTCTTGCCAAGTTGATTTTCAAATTCGTTCTTGTAGTGTATAAAGCTATCAATAAATTCATCTTTGCTCCTCAGCAAATGAACATAACAGAATCTTGTGATGTCATCGATAAAAGTTACAAAGTATATTTTACCATCTCTTGTTTGCACAACATTCATATCACACCATCGGTGTGTACACGTTCCAAGGGTTCAGAACTTCATTCTATTGAAGGAAATGATGTTCTATTCTTTTTTGCTTCAACACATATGTTGGGGCGATTGTGGAACCCCTATGGTCGAATCGATACCCCGTGCAGCTTAAGTGAGTCTAACCTGTGGATATCAAGCATGTGTGTATTTTTAAATAATTTAGTGGAATACTATATTCCATTACGAGTGCATAGGAAAACATCGTGGCTGAATCGGAGTCCGAAAGCACAAGGATGAGGAAAAACAAGTTTCAGCGCGCACGCTACAGTGCGCATTGATCACACATTTTTTTTTTCCATTTCATTTTCAAAAGCTTTTTTTTCCTTCAGCTCTCTGGAAACATAGAGCTTAAGGAAATAAGGTTTTTAACCCTAATTACTTCTAACCTTCCCTAAACATTTCAAAACACCCAAAGTTTAATTTTTAACATCAAAACCAACATCAACACATGTTATATAACAAAATCATATTTTTCAAAATATCAAATATTTTTACAAAAATATAAATTTATATTAAATACGCACATGCGTAGATTTTGAATCTAAAATACAAAGCAATTTAGAATCCCACAATGAAGTGACTCATGAACAATTCTAGGTCACTCAAAGGTGGTTAAATGATTCTAAAATGATAGTCATAGCTCCAAGCTATCATCTAGAGTTTCAAACTCTAATTTAATGTTTCATGTGCAACATGAACATTTTGACCCAATCACAAGCATATTGTGTTTATGCTTTCAAATTATCCATACACAATTTATTAGCCTAATTTCAACATCAAGCTATGTTATTATGTATCCAATATATAATACATCACTATATGTTTCACTAATGATAATACACTAATGAAAACATAGCTTTAGAGAAGATCAAACTTACCTAGTAAGCTTGATACCAAGATCCAATCTTTTTCTCCTTGTTGAAATATTGTAGAGAACTTCCAAAGCTAGCAAGCTTGATTCCAATATCCAATCTTGATTCCAAAATTAGCAAGCTTTATTCCAAGATCCAATCTTAATTTCTCCTTGTTGAAATGTTGTAGAGAACTTCCAAAGCTTATCTAAATACTTATTTAACTTAGGCTAATATTTGTAAATCTTACTTGTTTTAGCTTTCACAAACTTAACTTTCTTAAGTTCAAGCTTAATTAAAAACTAGCTCAAGTTTGTCTTTTATAGTAAAACTTATATAATTTTTAATTAATAAAAGTCTTAATCAACTTTTAGGTAGGCGTAATAAAATTTTTCCAAATATGTATAATTAGGCATGACTAATCACATTTGTCTACCACTTTAATTTAATCTTATTAATCAAGATAAAGTTTAATCAATGAATTAGTAAAATGTCTACCACTTTGATTTAATCCAATTAAATCAAGCCAAAGACACCTATTATTACATATTTATAATTACCAAAATATCCTCCAATGGTAGAGATATTTATGAAATTACAATAAAGCCCTTGTGTGATTTTGGATTAATCCAATTAAATCAATTGGGTCAAAGTAAATAATTAATATTATCCAATAACACTTAATTATTTTAATTGATAATTATAATATCAAATTTTATTTATTATCAAACATTATCGGCTACCCAAGTGTTCAACGAGTACACTTTATATTGTAGGACTCTCTAAGTCCAGACATGTTCGTCATATAAGCGTAGCTAATATGTCCGTAATTCGGCCACCTTCGAATTCGCAAAGAACACGAACGACCTTTCTGAACTACACAAGTCGAGGTCATCATATATGTTTAACAATTCTTCTATCGTAGGCTATTCGAGTTGTGCTTAGGAAACATAGATTACACTGTCAAGTTTCCGAGACGCACATCTCATGTCGACATATCCACGATTCTTTACAACTAATCAGAACATGATTTCTAATATGCGATCCACCCTAGGTGATCGATTTTGGCCAAAGTCTTAAGAATCGTGACTTACTCACATGGATAACTAAATCCTTTATGGTACACATATGGGCCGATGAATCCTATCTTGATACGCACTTGATTAACGATTGTATCAGTCCACACCCTACGAACATCTAGTGGTCAGACCATGAAAGGTATCTGACATATATGGCATCAAAGTGTGGAGTATCACACACAAAATCAATACTATAGTCAAATGATCACATATGCTACTTGACTCGATGAGAGTCCTATTGACGGTTGTGTGTACTTCCAACTATTAGGAATCATCTGTGAGTCATTCAGTATTCGCTCCAATGAATACCCACATGTCTATACGAGATTCCCTTGCTCGTGGTACTTTGGGTTAAACCATTGGAACTCCTATTCTAATAGGTATTTTAACTCTTTTTTGCTCAATCTGAGAAGCCATTTTCTTCGAAAGATGTTTGTCGTATCGAAAAGGTACATTTATTGTCTTATAGTTGGTAAAACTGTACATTTATAATATTTTATCTATGTATGTGGATTGCGACAACCCTATAAGCTTCCTAACTCTATCCATGTAGTGCCTTATACTCAGTATATATGAAGCTTCACCAATATCTTTCATGGAGAAGATCTTGCAAAGGTAGGCTTTCACATTTTACATCAATCCTATATCATTCCCAATGATAATGATATCATCTACATACAAAATAAGGAATATTATCATGCTCCCACTAATTTTCTTATAACCACACGGTTCTTCCTCGTTCTTGATGAATCCAGATAATCTAATTATCTCATCAAAAGACGATTCCAACTTCGGGATGCCTATTTAAGTCCATAAATGGACTTCTTGAGCTAGCAAACCAAGTTTGAAGTTTCATTGAACACGAAACCTTCTGGTTGTTCCATATAGATATCCTCCTTGAGAAATACATTTAGGAACATGATTTTCACATCCATCTGTCATATCTCATAATCGTGATATGCAACAATGGCTAAAAGAATCCTAATGGATTTTAACATGGCTACTGGTGAAAACGTTTCCTCATAGTCAATCCCAGCACGTTGAGTGTAACCTTTCGCTACCAGTCGGGACTTAAAGGTTTCCACCTTTCCATCGAGCTTTCGCTTCCTTTTATAAACCCATTTACAACCAATAGTTTCAATTCCTTTTGGAAGTTCAACCAAGTCCCAAACTTGATTGTCATACATAGAATCCATTTTAGATTTCATGACTTCCTGCCATTTTATCGAATCGATATCCAATATCATCTGTTTATATGTAGTCGAATCCATTTCCTCTAAGAGGAGATCATCAAGGCTCACATCAGTTGTTAAAAATAATATTTCAAGAGGCCTTGATATTCTATTCGATTTACGTAGAACTTATATTATGGATCCTTCACCTAGTTGGATCTATGGTTCCCTCTTAGGTTCCTCACTATTGGGATCAATCTTTCTATAATTTCACTTTTTGCCAAAAAATCATTTTCAAGAAAAGTAACAAAACGAGCAACAAATACATTTCGTTGCTTAGAATCATAGAATTAATAATCCAAGAATTTTTAGGATATCCAACAAACCTATAATTATACCACATCGTTCTAGTTTATCCCCTTGCGCAACTCTAACGTTTACAGGACAATCCCAAATCTTTAAATATCTAAGACTTGGATTTCTACCTACCATATCTAATATGTGGTATTAGAAATAGCTTTCGATGGAACTCTATTAAGTATGTAGTGGAAGATCTGTATAGCTCATCATAGATCGCACAATATCCAATAAAGTACGATTTCTCAGTTCAAACACACCATTGCGTTGAGGAGTTCCTGGTGGACTACATTGGACGAGAGTCCCATTCTCGCTTAAATAACTTCTGAATTGGTCTCTCATAAATTCACCACCTCGATCTGATCGAAGGCACTTGATGAATTTACCAATTTATTTTTCTACTTAATTTTGAAATATTTTAAACTTTTCAAATGTTTCCGATTTATGTCTCATCAAATAGACATATCCATATCTTGAATTATCACCAGTGAAAGTCACAAAGTAAATTGAACCATCATAAGCGACATGATTTAATAGACCATACACATTACTGTATACTAGTTTCAATAAATCTTCAGCACAGTATCCAACACCAAGAAATAAGGCCTTTGTCATTTTCCCTTGGATACATGACTCAAAAACCGAATAAGGATCTAAGAGAATATCTTTAATCAAACCATCCTTAACCAATTTTGATAGACGTCTAACACATATGTGGCCCAATCTCATATGCTATAATTTAGTATTATTTAATTCAGATCTTTTACTTGTATTTTCCTTTACATTAAAGACATCTCGATATGTCTAAAAAAAATGATCGTTAGATAAAGAACAATCACATATCAAATAGTTATCTTTATCATATAAACATAAAGCACTATCTATAATGTTTATTTTATATCCCTCTTTATCCAATATCGTTAACGATATTATTTGTCTGATAAGAGAGTGTACATAATAATAGTCATGTAAAATTAATTTACACCATTATGGATATATAGAACAATCGTTCCTATGGTTTTGACTTATAATGTCTCGTCATTCCTAACTCTAAGCTGGATCTTACATTTGTTCAACCTTCTTTTAACTCTCATGTCTTACATGAAGATGCAAATATGAGTGGGACTACCATTGTGTTGGACAATTATGACCCATAGCATCACTATTTGTACAGATCATGGTGTTGTTGTACAAATTAACTATGTGACAAAGGAGATTGCTCTTTTATCATTTGTAATTAGATTACTAAGATGTATAAATGATAGAAGGTCCATATGATTAGTTCCGGATTGAGATGATATGAGACAGTATCAATCCACGAAGGTTTAATCATTAAATATCCCTAGTCAGAGTATTATCGAGATTGGACATCGATAATGCGTAAAAGACTAGTATTACACTTGTGCGCATTGTGGGAGCATAACGACATAGTTCTCATATATTTGGGTATATGATACTCATGCAAGTGTAATAGGAGGTTGTGTTTACCGATGGTACGGGAACAGCTTCGCTCTGGATAGACCCCTCGGAATTCCATTGGTAGTATGACTATGTGTCTATGGAAGTCCGAATCAGGGTAGGTGTATTTGGTCTTAACCTGAGACTTGCATCGCTAATACTTGCGACAATCAATATACTTTGGTTTTGGTCGTCCAGGGCTTTAACCAGTTCTGTGTACGCCTCTTCTGGGTATATTAAAAGTCGTAGTGTATTGGGTGTGATGTCGAGATGGAAGTATCACTCCAGTCATAATGGAGATGATGTTCACGTAGGATACGAAACTGGTTCTCTTATATGCTGCAGCTATCGGGATATTATGACTAGGTCATGTTTATCCGATTATACAGACTAGTTACCAGAGATCCGATATGTGCTTCGTACGGGGCAGACACGATTCCAGCCCCAGGCCTTGCACGTGACATCCGATACTGGATCGAAATATGCAATACTACGTATACTACGCCTGATATAGATCACATATTCCAGTAAGAATATTTCTGGAGAATTGGGTAGGCACGGTACTTTGCTAGAAGCCAACCTTGTCTTGTAAATCGGTAAAAACGTAGTACTAGGTACGTACGTGTTCGGATAGTCCGACGACTGGATTTACTGCCAAGATATCCGAGGATCTCATGGGTCGCTTCCCGAAAATTCACCGATGACGTATGACTGACACTTTATTAATCTAGGATTAATTATAAGAGAGAGAAAATTAATCTGGGATTAATTACAAAGATATTTTATATGGGATAAAATATTAATTAAGAGAGAACGATTAATTTGGAATTAATCAATAAAATAATATATTCGATATATTATACGAAATTGGATTTCGACGCGGAATTAAAATTAGATTTTAATTCGGGCAAACTAGTTAATTTAGAATTAATTCGTTAGCGACGTGAATAGTGATTTTGCTAGGCATAATTATTTAATTACGTCGCAACAAAAAATTCGTTAATTCGGAATTAGCGAACCCGAGCCCGGGAGTTTTTGCGGGCGCACTCGCATTTCGAATTCAAGTGCGGCCCACAAGTCACATCAAGCATCAAATCATTAGTCACTTTGATTGATGTGATGTGTAGTCACTTTGAGTGATTGACAACATGTCACTTTTGATGTGAATAGTGATGGTAGTGGTTGGAAAGCATTAATTGCTTTTTGGCTCCAAAATTGTATTTGACTTTTGGAAAGGCTTTTACAATTTTTGGATTTGGTAAATCATTAATTGATTTTGGAAAATCAATTAAGTGTATTAGATACACAAACCAACACACTTCTCACTCTCCATCTTCTCTTTCTATTCGGCTTAGGGCCACTCTTTCTCCATTTTTTGGCTTGCCAAAACCGTGAGCAAGAACAAGTGAAATGGAAGATTTTTGGCAAATCTTGCCAATGCTAGCACATGAAGGGTCATCCTAAGGTGATAGGGAAACCGAATTGTGAGCTTGGAATCACCATTCGCAAAGCTTGGAGCTTGGAGCATAAATGGAGTGATGACCGAAAATCATAGGGACACAAAGACCACCATTGCCGAGAGCTTCCAAGGAGGAGCCAAAAGTTTTGTGTTCAATGCATCACAAATCCGTTCAATGTGAGTATGATTCCGCCATATTTCATTGTTGTATTTGCACATGTTCATTGCTTGAAATAGATCTTGGGACTTAATAGAACCCAACAATGGTATCAGAGCCATTTTGAGCATGAAGTGAATTATGGTAAAATTTGGGTAAAATCAATTTGAGCATGATTTGATAAAATTAATTGATTGAGTATGCTTGAATGATGATGTATTGAAGTTGTATATGATCAATTTCGTGAAATATTGATTGGATCAAATTTTCCCCAATATGTTGGCTTGGCCGAATATGAACAATGCCCTAAAGTCATGGTATTTTTTTATTTTGATCATTGGATGAGTTGAAAATCATTTGGGTAATGTTGATTGTGGATTTAATTGGATTGAAACCGAATCGAACAATAAAAACCCTAAAATGCCGAGACTATAAGCATGTAAAATGATGTGATTTTTTGATTCAAATGTGTTGGACATATGTTGATGATAATAAGCATAATTAATTGTACAAATTTGTGTTTTGGAAATATTAATTTGAGTAATTAATTATGGCATACACTTTGGTTAATTTAATTATGAAATTTGGAATTTTGAAATTAAATTAATTAGGCTTATTTTGGAAATTGGGCTTTTAAAGTTGTAATTGGGCTTAATGGGCTTGGTTGGGCCAAGTTTGGTTTAGGCTAATTGGTTGGATCCAATTGGGCCCAAAACCATATCCATAAAGTCCAATTATGACTTAATGGACCTTTAACTTTAATTGGGCCTAAATTGATTTCTTGGCAAATAAGGGTGATTCCTTAAATGGGTTTTGGTATTTGGGTTTGACCCATATTGACCAAAAGTCCATGTCTTATGAAATTAATTAAAAGCCCATTGGACATTAAATTAAATTAACATTGGATGTTAATCGGGCTTTGAGACCCGTAACGATTAGATTTAGAATCTAAGTCGTAAAAGATCATTAAAAGTGTAAATATTTAATTTGGAATTAAATAAAGAATTAGTATTAAATATAAATTAAATTGGATTTAATGTTGTAGTTTAGTATAATTCAAGAATTCGTACTTTGAGTACTTATTCGCAAAACGAGTTTGACTCGCGTAAAATCAAATCATTGTTTGAACATTGGATGGTCATTAATTATCATATTAATTAATTGGATTAGATTGATTGATAACATGCTTGTGTGAATACATGGATGCGATGCATGCATAATGTATATCATATGGATATTAGATGGGTGAGGGCAATTTTGGAAATTGTTGTAATAAATTTAGAATTTATTAAATTGGACTTGCGTGTCCAGCCTATTACCTCCTTACTCTTGTATTTCTCTTCTCATCTATTCCCCTCAATGTAAATAAGGTTTCTTTAGAAGTGTTATGTAATCGGGTAGAAGTAATACTTGTGCTAGTGGGAGAGAGGAAAATGAGAGATTTGTTCTAGGAACAATGTGTTAAGTATCCATCTGCATATCATTATTATATTTATTTTTTACGCGCCTTATTATGTGTTTAGAATGCATGTTTAAGGGTGCATGATGATGAGACCTTAACAAAGATAATAAGTTGGTTGCCAATTTACGCGAAAAACCCTCACAACATATTAAGCGTTTTTCCTTCCATTGAGTGATTCTTACTCAAGATCCAAGACTGACACTAGTTTGTTGGCCAAAGTCAAGACATTTGTCCGTTGCGGATGTGTTTGAATCATGAAGGCTTTGTTCCATATCGGTGTCTTGTCCAAGTTGTGATTTGTTGGCCAAAGTCAAGATCACTTCTTGTCCATCGACATTGATTACGAAGCTTTCCAAGGTCAATGGGTTCCGCTTAACTGGGATCACTAAGTTTGTTGTGCCAAAGCCAAGGCTTAATTGATTCAGAGGAAAAATGTTAGGCAATATATTGGATATATTGGCATATATAAGATATATGTTTCGGACTTGGATGTCCACCTACTGGATCTAGGAATTGGATGGGATCCAATTGATCTTAGAGGTCTACCTAGTTAATTATCATACAATTTATTGGCCAAAGTCAAGATTGTGTGTTATTTAACGGGATCCTAGCCCACTAGGAAACAAGGTTTCCCGAGTACTCCACAGAGGGTTAGACGCTTGCCGAAAAATAGTGGGAGGCAAGTATTAAATTTGCAATATTCGTTTAGTTACTTGCCATACGCGCTCATTTCAAATTTTTCGTCAATATGAATTAATATATTAGTTGGACTAATACTTAATGTTGTTTTAATTGAACAATTGGACTGTATTCAAACTATTTCATTTATAGTTGATTATATAATTGGATTATAGTAATCAATATATTTGAATTTACTACTTCAATTAATAGTTTATTTTATAATTGGATTATAGTAATCAATATAATTGAATTTAATCAATTAAATTATAGTTGATTATATAGTTAGGCTATAGTAATCATTATAATAAATAGTACCTAAAATCGTTGATTTAATAGTTGGACTATTAGAATCAAGATAATTGAAAGATTAGTGTTTAAAACATAATCCTGGGTGAAAATGTATTTAAACGACTTTAATTTTCAAAATTGGGAATAAAATCTCAGGATAGTCCTGAAAACTAAGAAGTTACTTTATTTGATAAAATAACATCTTAGGCCAAAGCCTTGAGTTAAGCAAATAGTAGAACATGATATTTGGAATATTCATGTGATGATAACTTTAGTGCTTAATCCATTAAGCTTGCCAAATAGACTCCTTAATTTCTTAATCAGAACTAAAGATTAGATCATTATAGTATGATAATGAAATTGAAGGATCTTCATAGATCTATCTTTAGTTCTTAGAAGAACTAAGTGCAATAGAAAACTCTTGGAGAGTTAATGGTTATTCTCAAGGAGACAAAGCCAAGTTTGCAATAAGGCAAGAGTGAAAGACGCATCTTACTTCGACATTCCGGAAGGCCAAGGCTTGGCCAAAGGCTTCTGGAGTGTGGAAAAAGGGCAAAGGCAAAATCATTATAATCTTCTGGAAGACAAATGACATATCCCAAGATGTCTGCCCAAACTGTGGCAAACAGAATCACTGAAGTGTGACTGCCGTATGGACATGGCAGACATGAAGGAATTGAAGACGGTGCAAAGCTCCGACTTCAAATATGTTTGTTATAAACATGTTCACTACTAGTATTAAATTTGGATTTTAGATACTGGATGTGGTACATAAATATGTACTGGTTTGCAGCATCTGCTGACAAGCAGATGTTGGACAGTTATGACCCATAGCATCACTATTTGTACAGATCATGGTGTTGTTGTACAAATTAACTATGTGACAAAGGAAATTGCTCTTTTATCATTTGTAATTAGATTACCAAGATGTATAAATTATAGAAGGTCCATATGATTAGTTCCTGATTGAGATGATATGAGACAGTATCAATCCAAAAAGGTTTAATCATTAAATATCCCTAGTCAGAGTATTATCGAGATTGGACATCGATAATGCGTAAAAGACTAGTATTACACTTGTGCGCGTTATGGGAGCATAACGGCATAGTTCTCATATATTTGGGTATAAGATACTCATGCAAGTGTAATAGGAGGTTATGTTTACCGATGGTACGGAAACAGCTTCGCTCAGGATAGACCCCTCGGAATTCCATTGGTAGTATGACTATATGTCTCTGGAAGTCAGAATCAGGGTAAGTGTATTTGGTCTTAACCTGAGACTTGCATATCTAATACTTGCGACAATCAATATACTTTGGTTTTGGTCGTCCAGGGGTTTAACCGGTTCTGTGTATGCCTCTTCTGGGTATATTGAGAATCGTAGTGTATTGGGTGTGATGTCGAGATGGAAGTATCACTCCAGTCATGGTGGAGATGATGTTCACGTAGGATACGGAACTGGTTCTCTTATATGCTGCAGCTATCGGGATATTATGACTGGGTCATGTTTATCCGATTATACAGACTAGTTACCAGAGATCCGATATATGCTTCGTACGGGGCAGACACGATTCCAGCCCCATGCCTTGCACGTGACATCCGATACTGGATCGAAATACGCAATACTACGTATACTACGCCTGATATAGATCACATATTCCAGTAAGAATATTTCTGGGGAATTGGGTAGGCACGGTGCTTTGCTAGAAGCCAACCATATCTTGTAAATCGGTAAAAACGTAGTACTAGGTACGTACGTGTTCGTAAAGTCCGACGACCGTATTTACTGCCAACATATCCGGGGATCTCATGGGTCACTTCCCGAAGATTCACCGATGACGTATGACTCGCACTTTATTAATCTGGGATTAATTATAAGAGAGAGAAAATTAATCTGGGATTCATTACGGAGATATTTTATCTGGGATAAAATATAATTAAAGAGAGAGAACGATTAATTTGGAATTAATCGATAAAATAATATATTTGATATATTATATGAAATTGGATTTCGACGCGGAATTAAAATTAGATTTTAATTCGGGCAAACGAGTTAATTTAGAATTAATTCGCTAGCGACGTGAATAGTGATTTTGCTAGGCATAATTATTTAATTACGTCGCAAAGGAAAATTCGTTAATTCGGAATTAGCGAACCCGAACCCGGGAGTGTTTGCGGGCGCACTCGCATTTCGAATTCAAGTGCGGCCCACAAGTCACATCAAGCGTCAAATCATTAGTCACTTTGATTGATGTGATGTCTAGTCACTTTGGGTGATTGACAACATGTCACTTTTGATGTGAATAGTGATGGTAGTGGTTGGAAAGCATTAATTGCTTTTTGGCTCCAAAATTGTATTTGACTTTTGGAAAGGCTTTTACAATTTTTTGGATTTGGTAAATCATTAATTGATTTGGAAAATCAATTAAGTGTATTAGATACACAAACCAAACACACTTCTCACTCTCCCTCTTCTCTTTCTATTCGGCCTAGGGCCAACTCTTTCTCCATTTTTTGGCTTGCCAAAACCGTGAGCAAGTACAAGTGAAATGGAAGATTTGTGGCAAATCTTGCCAATGCTAGCACATGAAGGGTCATCCTAAGGTGATAGGGAAACCGACTGTGAGCTTGGAATCACCTTTCGCAAAGCTTGGAGCTTGGATCATAAATGGAGTGATGACCGAAAATCATAGGGACACAAAGACCACCATTACCGAGAGCTTCCAAGGAGGAGCCAAAAGTTTTGTGTTCAATGCATCGCAAATCCGTTCAATGTGAGTATGATTCCGCCATATTTCATTGTTGTATTCGCACATGTTCATTGCTTGAAATAGATCTTGGGACTTAATAGAACCCAACACATTGTCTAACACCCAACCATAATTTGCATATAAGGCTAATGAGATGTCAATAATAGGAAAAATACAAAGCGTACCTGGGGTTCCTGCTTTTCCTTTCAGCTCTGGACAATCACGTTTGCAGTGTCCAGACTTTTGGCAATGTAGACATACATCATAAGTTACACATGGTCTTACAGTTTGTTTCTTGGAGTCTTTCTTCTTATTTTCCATTTTAATCTTCTTAGACTTCCTAGAAGTCTTTGAATAGCTTTATCCACCAATGAGGTACAAAATGAGATTCTCTTTCTTTAAATCATGCTCTGCCATGTGTAACATGTTATGAAGTTCTTCATATGTGGCTTGTATCAAATACATCACTAAGCCAGCATATCTCAATCGTTTTGACTCCAAGACAATGTGGATGTTCATCTCATACTCTAAGTACTTTGAGGCTCCTTTCAATTTATTTGAATCCAAAAGCCTCCCTATTGGATTTGCGATAGCCTTCTACAAGACAACAATTAAACACTAATAGAACATTTTCATTTCAATATAAGATACTAACACGATTATGGATTTTAAATCTATTAGTGCCTTCCAACTACTTTACGTAATTTCGTAATATTTCTTAATGGAAAAATAGAAATTTGACAATCAAAATTTCATAGAGGGAAGTGGATCCCATGATATTTACTCCAGCCTCAAAATAATGATGGTTTTGGCCTTTATAAACTCATTAGGTAGACCTCAAAGTTTAATCACATCTATATGACTCCTAAGTTTGGTCCTGAACCGTTTTTTTATCCTCACAATAATGACGGTATTGGATTAAGACGTATTTCAGGTGTATACTTGTCAATGTGCAATAATGAGCTTCGTAAGTACACCCTCATAATAATGACGGTATTGGGTCACTACTTCAATACATCACGCTACATCTAATATTTTACCGGAGCGACCTAAGTTCTGACCGCTTACACTCTCACAATAATGCCGGTATTGGGCATAAGTAATAAGAACTCATTCATCTCCGTATTGACAACACGGACCATCCAATAATGCTATAATATTATTAATAATATTACTTAAAATACAGTAATCACTTAATCATGGGAGATTTATGACAATCTAGTCATTAACATGCTTGGGTCAAAATAAAAATTCTAATTTAAAACATGCAATGTATATCTTATATGACTTATGCATAATTAAATTAAAATTATAGAGGCATAGATTCAAATACATGTCAAACATGCAACATGTGTTGTGTGGTTAAGACCTGCTCTGATACCATTATGTTGGGGCAGTTTTGGAACCGTTAGGGTCAAGTCGGTGCCCCACGCAGCGGAAGTGAGTCCTAACCTATGGATATCAAGCATGAGTTTATTTTTAAATAATTTAATGAAATATTATATTCCATTACGAGTATATAGAAAAATATCGGGGCTAAATCGAAGTCAGGAAGCTCAAGAATGATAAAAAAACAAGTTTCAGCGTGCACGTACACAACGCCCTCACTGCATTGCTTCTAACATTCCCTAAACATTTCCAAAAACCCAAAGTTTAATTTTTAACATCAAAACCAGCATCAACACATGTTATAGAACAAAATCATTTTTGATCTTCTATAAAGCTATGTCTTCATTAGTGAGTTGTCATTAGTGAAACATATAGTGATGTATTATGTTTTGGATACATAATAACATAGCTTGATGTTGAAATTATGCTAATAAATTATGTATGGATGCTTTGGAAGTATAAACACAATATGCTTGTGATTGAGTCAAAATGTTCATGTTGGACATGGAACACTAAATTAGAGTTTGAAACTCTAGATGATAGCTTGGAGCTATGTCTACCATTCTAGAATAACTTGACAGCTTTGAGTGACCTCGAATTGTCCATGAGTCACTTCATTGTGGGATTTTAATTTGGTTTGTATTTTGGATTCAAAATTTACGCATGTGCGTATTTAGAATAAATTTATATTTTTGTAAAAATATTTGATATTTACCTAGTAAGCTTGATACCAAGATCTAATCTTTTTCTCCTTTAATTAATAAAAGTCTTAATCAACTTTTAGGTAGACTTAATCCAATTTATCCAAATATGTAAAATTAGATATGACTAATCACTTTTTTCTACCACTTTGATTTAATCCAATTAAATCAAGACAAAGTTTAATCAATAGATTAGTTCAATGTCTATCCCTTTGATTTAATCCAATTAAATCAAGCCAAATACACCTATTATTACATATTTATAATTACCAAAATATCCTCCAATGGTATAGATATTTATGAAATTATAACAAAGCCCTGGTGTGATTTTGGATTAATCCAATTAAACCATTTGAGTCAAAGTAAATAATTAATGTTATCCAATAACACTTAATTATTTTAATTGGACTCTCTAAGTCCAGAAACG
Organism: Zanthoxylum bungeanum; assembly: GCA_019454045.1. Classification (NCBI taxonomy): domain Eukaryota; kingdom Viridiplantae; phylum Streptophyta; class Magnoliopsida; order Sapindales; family Rutaceae; genus Zanthoxylum; species Zanthoxylum bungeanum. The sequence goes on from SKCR01040441.1 coordinate 30,651, forward strand.
TTCGTCACATAAGCGTAGCTTATATATACGTAATTCGGACACCTCCGAATTCGCGAAGAGAACACGAACGACCTTTCTGAACTATACAAGTCAAGGTCATCGCATATGTTTAACAATCCCTATGTCGTAGGATATCCGAGTTATGCTTAGGAAACATAAATTACATCGTCAAGTTTCAAGGGCTCACATCTCATGTCAACATGTCCACGATTCTTTACAACTAATCAGAACATCATTTCTGATATATACGATCCACCCTAGATGATCGATTTTGGCCAAAGTCTTAAGAATTGTGACTCACTCATATGGATACCTAAACCCCTTATAGCATATATACAGACCGATAGATCTAACTTGATATGCATTTGATTAATTAGTGCATCGGTCCACACCCAACGAACATCATGCGGTCAGACCATGAAAGGTCTCTGACATATATGGCATCAAAGTGTGGAAGATCACACAAAAAATCAATGCTATCCCATTGCCAAAGGATTACATATACTAATTGAATCGAGGAGATGCCTATTGACGGTGGTGTGTACTTCTAACTATTAGGAATCGCATATGAGTCATTCAGTATTCGCTCCAACGAATACCCACATATCTATACGTAATTCCATTACTCATGGTACATTGGATTAAACCATTGGAACTCCAATTCCAATATACGACAAGTGATTGTCTTTTAGGTTATAGGAGTTCAAACGTATTCTAAAACCAACGACTATGAATATTTACTTTAAGAATAGTTTATAATAGTAATATTATCCCAAATCGGATCTCCCAATGTCTAATATTGCTACATGACTATTCTAAGTTTGATGTCATTTTATATATCAATCTAATATGTATAATGACATTACCATTAATAAGGTTGAGATCAACACTCAGCATATATATATATATATATATATATATATATATATATATATATATATATATCAATCTAATATGTACAATGACATTACCATGAATAATGTTGAAATCAAAATGTAGTTATTTTATTAATAAATAATAAAATATAATGTACAATACATTATTCGGATTGGCGCTCCAAGTACCAACTCCAACATGTGTAGACATCATATTTTTATGTGCAGCCCGATGATGAGTCTCTTATTGGAATGCACCTGAAAGGTTCGGTAAATTCGCAAGGTCTAGTGATGAAAAACCCCAAAAGACCCCCATCTACTAAAATGGATATGTGTGAAAGTCTGGTCGGATATGTGTTGGTTTCCAGTTTTAAAGAAGAACACAGTCTCTTTCCTTCTTAACCAAATCCTATAAAACAATTGTTTCCTATTTAGAAATAACTTTCATAATAGACTTTTACTAACCTTATCAAAGAAGAATTTCCCTATTAAACTGAGACCTAAATACTATAAAAGAGAAGCTTATGTTCAATGAAGGGGAGTTTTTCGGAGAATCACATTTTAGGGGGAGCTTGGACGACTTGGAAGACACATAAACAGTAAATCTGATTCCACAGAAACCACTAGCAAAAGAAAAAACTAGCAAAATTAGAAAACCCAAAACACAACGACAACAACCTTTGAATTCTTTCCAGGAAAATATATACCAACTAATTTAGGCTTTCAGAGGTATTCTTGGAGCCAACTGTTGGACAATTATGACCTATAACATCACTATTTGTAAAAGACATTGTGGTTTTTGTACAAATTAACTATGTGACAAAGGAAATTGCCATTTTATCATTTTGTAATTAAATTACTTGAATATATATAAATGATAAATGTCCTTATGATTATAAGATATGAGACAGTATCAATCCACTAAAGGTTTAATCATTAAATATCCATAGTCGTACTATTATCGAGACTGGACATCGATAATGCGAAATAGACTAGTATTACAGTTGTGCACATTATGGAAGCGTAACGACATAGTTCTCATATATTTGGGTATTGGATACTCATGCAAGTGTAATAGAAGGTTCTGTTTACCGATGGTACGGAACAGCTTCGCTCTGGATAGACCCATCGAATCCAATTGGTAGTATGACTATGTGTCTATGGGAATCCGAATCAGGGTAGGTGTATTTGGTCTTAACCTGAGACTTGCATCGCTAATACTTGCGACAATCAGTACGCTTTGGTTTTGGTCATCCAGGACTTTAACAAGTTCTGTGTACGCCTCCTCTTGGTTTATTGAGAATAGTAGTGTATTGGGTGTGATGTCAAGATGGAAGTATCACTTCAGTCATATGGAGATGATGATCACGCAGGGATACATAACTGGTATTCTATTATGTTGCAACTATCGGGATAATATGACAAGGTCATGATTATCCGATTATAGAGACTAGTTGCTAGTGATCCGATATATGCTTCGTACGGGGCAGACACTATTCCAGCCCCAGGCCTAGCATGTGACATCCGATACTGGATTGAAATACGCAATATTTGGTATACTACGCTTGATATAGATTATATATTCCTTAAAGAATATTTCTGGAGAATTGGGTGGGCACGGTGCTTTGCTAGAAGCCAACCATGTATTGTAAATCGGTAAGAACGTGGTACCGGGTACCCACGAATTCAGATAGTTTGACGATCGGATTTACTGCCAACATATCCAGGGATCTCATGGGTCACTTCCCGAAGATTCACCGATGATGTATGACTCAGGCAGAATTAATCTAGGATTTTATGAGAGAGAGAAAATTAATCTATGATTAATTACGGAAATAATTTATCTGGGATAAAATTCAAAGAGTAGAGAGAGAACGATTAATTTGGAATTAATCGATTAAATAATAGATATTCGATATATTAAATGAAATTAGATTTCATAACGGAATTAAAATTGGATTTTAATTCGGGCGAACAATTAATTTAGAATTAATTCGCGAGCGACTTTAATAGTAATTTGCTATGTATAATTATTTAATTAAATTTGATTTAATTAAGTTGCAACGGAAAATTCGTTAATTCGGAATTAACGAACCCAAGTCCGATATATGTTTTGCGGGCCCACTCGGATTTTGAATTAAGTGGGGCCCACATCAAGTCACATCACTAGTCAATCTCATCATTTTTTTGGTGATGGAAGTTGTTAGTTGGTTTTAACTTGTAATACATTTCCATTATTTTATTTTGATGTGTGATTGACTTATACTAACTTTTGAAGTTTGGTATTACTTTACTTTTGATTTTGAAAATCAAACATCATCACTCACACTCTCTCATTCCTCACCAAAACCGTGAATCACATTTCACTCTATTCTCATCTTCAATTGCCGAGAGTTGCTTCTTGACTTAGGGAAGATTTTGTTGCAATTTCTTCCATTGTTAGCACATAAAGGAGTCTACAAAGGTGATAGAGAAACTATCCCCTTGAGTTTGGAATTCTAAGATCAAGCTTGGAGCTAAAACATACAATCAAATGAGGGCTTGGAGCACTACACAAAGGTTGTAAATTTTTGTTATCTCCACATCCTCCATAACCGATCGTTGTAAGTATTTATCCGTATTCTTACTTCGATTATTCACACTTGTTTATGCTTAATAGATCCTTGGCATGTTCTAGGAGAATCCAACAATGGTATCAAAGTGCCAAATTAAGCATGAAATGGATTAGGGTTAATAAACTTGAATTTGGGTATTTTTGCTTGGAGCATGATTTCGTCAAATTGAGTGTTTGGATATGTTTAGATTATGATAACTTAGAGTTATGCATGATTAATTTGGAGAAAATATTGATTAGATAATTTTTCCCTAGTTACCTTATGATGGCCGAATACTTGGACCTTTATTGTCATGGTGATTTTTTGATTTTTAGACCATTGGATGTGTTTAAAATGCATGAGTATATTGATTTGTGATTTAATTGGATTGAAATCAAAATTGGATATAAAAAAATGCCTAATTACCGTGAGCTATATGAGCATGTTATGAGTTAATTTTGCTTCAATTGTGTTGGACATGAATTGAAAATGATAAAGCATGATTAATTAATTAAATTGGTGTTTTGGAAATGTTAATTTAACTAATTAATTATGGTTATACACTTTAATTAAAAATTATGATATTTGTAATATTATAATTTAATAAATTAGTCTTTAATTTGGAATTAGGCTAATGTTGTTATATTTGGGCCTAATGGGCTTGGTTGGGCCAAGTTGGTTTAGGACAATTGGATTGGATCCAAATTGGGCCTAAAACCATTCCGTTAAGTCCAAATATAATAAATGGGCATTTAAATAATTAATTGGGCCTAATGGGCCAAAATTAAGTTTATGGCAAAAGGTGATTCCTTATTGGGCTTTGGTTGCCAAAGTCCATGCCTTAAGAAATTAATTAAAAACCCATTGTACTTTAATTAAATTAACATTGGATGTTAATTGGGCCTTTGAGACCCATTAAGATTAGATTTAGAATCTAAGTCGAAAAGGCACATTAATAAGTGTAATTATTTAATTTGGAATTAAATGAAAATTAGTATTGAATACAAACTAAATTGGATTTAAAATTGTAGTTCGATATAATTCAAGAATACGCACTTTGAGTACTTATTCTTAAACGAGTTGGACTAGCACAAATCAAATCGTTGTTTGAACATTGGATGATCACTTAATTCAAAGATTAATTAATTGGATTAGATTGATTGAATAACATGTTTTGTGTGAATACATGGATGTATTGTACGAATAATGTATATCGGATGGATATTAGATGGGTGAGGGCAATTTTGGAAATTGTTGTAATAAATTTAGAATTTATTAAATTGGACCTGCGTGTCCAGCCTTTATCTCTTGACTATTTGTAATTCTCTTCTCGCCAATTCCCCTCAATGTAAATGAAGTTTCTTTAATGTATTATGTAATTGGGTAGAAGTTAGAATAGTGCTAGCCGAGGAGAGGAATTGAGAGATTTATTCTAGGAACAATTTGTTCAATATCCATCTGCATATCGTTATTATTTATTTCGCGCCTTATTATGCTTTTAGAATGCATAGTTAAGGGTGTATGATGAGACCTAATCAAAGATAATAAATTGGTTGCCAATTTACGCGAAAACCCTCAAACAAATATTAAGTGAATTCCTTCTATTGAGTGGTTCTCTCTCAAGATCCAAGATTGTCATTGGTTTGTTGGCCAAAGTCAAGATCAATGTCCATCGCGGATGTGTTTGAACCACGAAAGTTTTGTTCCATATCGCATGTCTTGGGCAAGTTGTGATTTGTTGGCCAAAGTCAAGGTCACTTCTTGTTCATCGACGTGGATTACGAAGCTTTCCCACTGTCAATGGGTCCCGCTTAACTGGAATCATTAAGCTTGTTGAGCCAAAGCCAAGGCTTAGTTGATTCAGAGGAAAAGGTTAGGAAAATATATTGGATATATTGGCATATATATTATATATATGTTTCGTACTTGGAGGTCCACCTACCGGATCTAAGAATTGGATGAGATCCAATTGATCTTAGAGATCTACCTAGTTAAATATCATACAGTTTATTGGCCAAAGTCAAGGTTGTATGTTATTGAACGGGATCCTAGCCCACTAGGAAACTAGGTTTCCCGAGTACTCAACATAGGGTTAGAGGCTCGTCAAAAAAAGTGGGAGGCTAGTATTAAATTTGCAATTTCGTTCAAATACTTGCCAATACGCGCTTTCAAATTATTTTCGTCGTTATATATTTATTAGTTGGACTAATATTTTATTATTTTTATCGTAACACTTGGATTGTACCCAAAAATCATTAATTGAATAGTTAGACTATTGCAATTAAGATGGCAGGAAAGATCAACGTTAGAGACATTATTATGGTCGAAATGTCTTTAATGGTGCGAACTTTGCTCACTGGGATATGAACCTCAGGATTGTCCTAGGGGCCGAGAAGATGCTCTATACGATAGAGAGACCTGTCGGGCCTAAGCCCGAAATTGAGCAGCCTCTTGAGCTTGAGCTTTGGAAGACTCACAGCGATGACAACTCAACTTCTCAATCCGTCATGCTCGCTACAATGACCCCTCAATTTCGTCGCCAGAACAAGGGATTGGATCCCTATACTATGATGGAAAAATTGAAGGACCTTCATCGATCTAACCTTAGATTGCAAATGTATGATTTGCAGAAGAAGCTCTTTCACTCTCGAATGTCATAGGGTACATCTGTCGAGCACCATATGTCACGGATGATTGCTGACATCGAACAGCTAGGTCAGCTAGGCATAACCTTTGAGGCTGAGACTTCTATAGATTTGATCTTGCAGTCTCTTCCTGACAGCTGGAGCGGATTCATCATGAACTACAATATGATGAACCAAGACCATACTCTTGGAGAGTTTATGGAAATGATGTGTGAAGCAGAAAAAGAGCTATTAAAGGGCAAAAAGTACGAGGCGCACTTCGCTTTGACATCTCAGTCTGCCAAGGCTTGGCCAAATGCTACAGGAGGCGTGAAGAAGAAGAAGAGAAATGGCAAGGCCAAATCATCAAAGTCTTCTGGGAAGACAAATGACAAATCCCAAGATGTCTGCCTACAGTGTGGCAAACGGGGTCACTGGAAGCGTGACTGCTGTGAGTACAAGGCGCACATGAAGGAAATCAAAGCGGGCAAGACACCAGCTTCAAATATGTTTGTTATTGAAATAAACATGTCTACTTCTAGTTTTAAAAATTGGATTTTTGATTCTGGATGTGGTACTCATATATGTACTGATGTGCAGGATCTGCAGATTAGCAGGTGACCGGCGTAAAAACACACACGTATAACGCAAGCGTACGTATCATTCAAGTAGTATAAAAAATATCGATCCCACGAGGACTTAATACCTAAGCTATTAATTTTATGAGGTCAAATGATTACTAGTATCTAACAGGTTGTTTGATTGATTTGAAATGGCGACGATTCTAAATTTAAAGACAAGTAAATAAAATTGTTCGAAAGTAAGTTTTAAGAAAATTCAATATTAAAAACTATCTAGGGTTGTGAATCTTTTCAATATTATTTAAAGATGAAGTGGTTATCCTATAGTTGCGTAATATATTGATTTATTAACCTAGAACACTAAATTATGTGAAAGCCTCTTCCGATGGTCAATTACAAATACCTAGTATAATCCAATTGAACCATATGTCTATGTCAACCAAATTACCTAGATTCATTAAGATTAAGTTCCAATTAAGGCTACCCCCGCCCGACAGGTATATTCCTATCCTGTAAGGAAATCTATTAAAAGAGTTATCTATCCTCAAGGAAGATCGTGGGCTATTGAGTCTAAAGTCTTAAACTTAAAATCCCTATGTCTAGTTCATTTTAAGTTTACCTAATCAATTTTATTAATGGCCAGTTAATAAAAAGCATTAAGATTAAGACTCAATAAATAAATCTTTATATTACCCAAACTATAATCTAACTCTTATAAACCAGTGATATTGAAATTAATCACAACCCTAGATAACTAACTTAATTATGACACATGGCTAGGGCTAGTAAAAACTTAAAAGTAAAAGCCATAAAGTAAAAATGCGAAATAGTAAATGCGGTAAGTAAATACTGAAAAGTAAATAACAATAAAATAAAATGCTAAGGTAAAAGGAATTACTTTTACTATTTACTATTTTAGATATCTCCCATAAAATAATATATAAACTTGTGATAATATTACCAACCAGCCATATAGGCGGTAACCTGATTAATTCAAATTAAGTCCGACCAGCCATAAAGGCAGTATGATTTGTCCATGAACCTGCCATATAGGCGGTAAGAAAATTTAATTATCAACCAGCCATATAGGCGGTATCCTGGATTAGTCAGGTTTAAACCAATTTAAATTTAATAGCCAACTGACCAATATGGCGGTATCCGTATTAAGTCAAATTTTTAATAGTAAATATATTATATTTAAAGGAGATTAATCTAAATAGTAACAGTAAAAGAATTACCTTTCACCTTAGCAAGGAGAAGTTACCTCATCATGGTTGAATAGTAAAACTGAAACAGTAAAAAAAAGATAATTACTATTACTATTACAGAAAGTAATTACTATTACAAATGTAATTAATTACAAAACTTAAATTAAAAGAGATTAGAGAGAGAAACTCTCGATTTACATCAAAGAAATGAGAGAGAATGGTGCAACTAAAACTGAAATCTCGAGCTCAATTTATAGACAATTTTTGGTCCAGCGTCGCGACGCTGAAAATGCACTAGCGTCGCGACGCTAGCAATAGTTTCTGGAGTCCACGCGTACGTTGACCACGCGGCTGTCGGCACAATAATTGGTGACATGTGTCACGTTCTGGTTGGCTGGCGATGCGGTCCAATGAAATCGTGCCACGTCTAATCTTGTGATTGGGTGTAAATTCGGTCTAATAGAATGGTGACACGTGGCATGCTCTGATTCGTTGATTATTCGGTCCAAGAGAGAGGCGACACGTGGCACGCGTTTGGGTGGTCCAATGAGGTGATGACACGTGGCATGCAGCGCATGTTAGCAAGGGCGGCGCACGTTAGCAAGATCTGGCGCACGTTAGCAAGTCCAACCTATCATATTTTGACACGTGGCAGACGGCGCATGTTAGCACATTCGGCGCATCCTGGGAGTCGCGACGTGTGATTATTGGCGTCGCGACGCGCTAAAAACCAAAATATCCCTGTTGACGCATTTTTGTCCGTTTTTGCCCCAAATTGCCTCAAGTGCTTTCCAAACTTTATTTATCTATAAAATAACAACAAAACACATCAAAACGTTCACAAAACTCGAGAAACTATACGAAATATTAGGTCAAATGAGTGAGAATAAGTGATATAAATACCACTCATCACACCCCCAAACCTAACATTTTGCTAGTCCTCGAGCAAAACATAAAATAAAATAACATAAAAATAAAATTAACTAAGCCACTTTCGTAGGGATCATGATTGCATTTAGCATATGCAACAAGCCTTTAAACCCCTAGGTGTCCCTAGTGGACGAGTTGTAGTCTCGTGAGGGCTTACAGCAATGATACCTACAAACATATTTACAAAAGTAAAAAGTTAGTTAAAACTAATGCACACAAAAGCAAAAAGACAAGAGAAAAGAGAAGTTAGTGACTAATCAGGTGAAATTTCTACTCCAAGTTATTAGTTGTTTTGTTTCTTTCTAAATTATCGAATAGGTAAATTCTCCGATTATATTTACCATTCTCCATATACACAGCTAACAAAATATTAATCAACTCATTTTTGCCCACAACAGTCACAAGTGTAGTTGATAAGAGAGTAATATTTTTGTCCTAAAGTTCTATCAGATTTCACACCTTTTTGTAGTAATGGAATAATTTTTCTGATTTTTCTAATTTTTTCTTTGATTTTTTCACTATTTTTTTATTTATTTATATACAATACCTTCCGTCTATGTAGCGAGTGTTGGGTCGGTGACTCCCAAACCAGTTGGCTTTAGGGCACCAGGTGTTAAGACACCCCTACGAACTTAATTACTCAGACTTCAGATATATATATTTTTGCAGCATCTTCGATCCATGTAACGAGCTTTGGGCCAGTGACTCCCAAACCAATTTGCTTTAGGGCACTAGGTGTTAAAACACCCTTACAGACTTAATAACTCGGATCTCAGACGTTTTTTTTTTTTTCTTACGCCATCACTTTTTGAGATGCTTCCTCCAATTAAACTAGAGCACTGAATATTACAAACTTTTCAATTACAGCTCATGTCCGTATGTTACTATGCATATTGATAATACCTACCAACTGAGCATATGAAGGTCCATTTTAGTCAGTATTATGGAGAATTTACAAATAAATAATTTAAAATGAAATAAACAAAAGTTAACTTGTTTCGAAAATGGTTTAAGATACGTATCAGGAGTGGAAACTTCTTACTCAGCTATCTCTTACCAATTTCACCTTTTAGTCAAAACACAAAAACGCAAATTTTTTTTGTAATTTTTGAAAATTTTCAATTTTTTTTGTATTTTTCGAAAAATTTTGGACTAAAAATAAAAATAACACACAAACTAAAAAAAGGTACTGATCAACTAATTCCCTCCCCCAAACCTAAATGAGACATGTCCCCAATGTCTTAAACAGTAAAAGGAGAGTTACGAAGGTCGTACCTGGTTAGCTGAAATCTACAGGAAATTAAAGGTTAAGATCCAGATTAATCCTACGCCTCTTACCACGATCGTCCTCATACCAATTTATCTTTGAAAGAATAGGGTCAACTCGTGGTTCATAGGCTATGAGTTGGTCTATTAGATCCGGAGCAGTTCTGGCAGTAAAGAGGAGTTCTTTTAAAGGTTTCGACACGAACCTATTTCTCCGAGCATCATCAAGAAACACACAAAGAAAATCATAAAATCCATCAACGTTGAGCAGTCCAATTGGTTTATGGTGTATGTTCAGGTTCGCCCAAGATAACACAATAAAAATTTCCTCCAATGTACCCAAGCCACCTGGCAAAGCAATAAAAGCATCAGCACGGTTAATCATTTCCACTAGTCGTTCAGACATACCTGGCACAATCAGTTCCTCTCCGTTTGATGGTTCAATAAGATTTGCCTCTGCCAAGGGTTTTGGGATGATTCCCAAAACGTGATTGCCTCCTTCCTGTACAACCTTTGAAACGATCCCCATAAGTCCAAGATTTCCTCCGCCATATATCAAGTGCATATTCCTCGCAGCTAAGACTCGACCCAATTCATGTGCTGCTTCTATGTATTGTGGCTTAGTCTCAACACTACTACCGCAGAACACACAGATGTTTTCAACTCATCTTCTTGAAGTGGCTTCCATTTTTTTTATGTATTTCTTTCTCAACTCTGGATGCCTTCAAAAGTACAATGACGAGCTGAATTTATAGTACCTGAAAGGGTGAGTAAAAATAGCACAAGTATCTTCCAGAGGACGATTAGTAGCGAAATAATATCGTGATTAGTCAAAAAGGTCTGGATCCTGTCGGAGAAAATAAAGAAAACAACAAAACAAATTACAATTATTAGGAAAAGACAAAGAGATATAATATTTACAAGAAAAGTAGCGGCTTGGTTGACGTCTATGCGTCAGGGACAAGTTTCCCATCCAATTTTCTTATAAATTGGCAAACAGGGTCTTTTTGAGTCAGATTCCCGAGACTTAACTGTTGTCTTTCTTTTTGAAATTGTGTATGTAATTTGCGAATGGCTATATGAACATATCCACTGGATGCGTCTCAATAGATGAAGATATTTCATCTACAGACTCCTTACTCAAGCCATCCCTAATGAATTTAATTTTGTTTCGCGATTATCAGACACCATTCCTAAAGAACGACAACGAGTGTTGCAATTCTATCGTGCACATTTGTAACAAACACCCATTTGCTTAGCTCTACGTTTCTTTGCATAGGTGCTTCTTCCAAAACCAGGCTCACCTGCCAATCGGACCCGTGCTTCAATTACCCAACAAATATCATAAGGAACACCGTGAATTGTTAGTAACCTCATCCGTTCCAAGCAAACTTTGTAGACTTTCATTAGAGATTTTTGAGGGAGAGAAGGAAATTGCTTGTGAAGTTTTGCGAGAGCTTCTTCCATCTTGAAATGACTTAATCTGAAAAAACTAAACACACAAAATTAAATCACACCAAATCACAATATATACACAAATTGCATGGGTTGCCTCCCTGCGAGCGCTAAGTTTAGAGTCGTCAGCTAGACTTGACTTCTTGAACGTTAAGCTGGATCTGAAAGTGTGACACTTTCTTTTTGTCGCTCAAATGATTCTCCCCAGTAGTGTTTGACACGCTGACTGTTAACCTTGAATGTGTTGTTGGTATTGGGATCCAGTAACTCAACAGCTCCATAAGGTAAAACCTGAGTGATCACAAATGGTCCTGACCACCTAGATTTCAACTTTCCAGGAAAAAGTTTCAACCTCGAATTGTACAACAACACCTGCTGCCTTGGTTCCAACTTTCTGTGAACTATTTTTCGGTCATGCCATTTCTTGGTCTTTTCCTTGTACAATTTGGCATTCTCATAAGCTGTAGGCGAAATTCCTCCAATTCGTTGAGTTGGTGAAGTCTTTTTTCTCCTGCAGCTTGTGAATCAAAATTCAACTTCTTCAGTGCCCAGTACGCCTTGTGCTCAAGCTCAACTGGCAGATGGCACGCTTTCCCAAACACCAATCGATATGGAGACATACCAATGGGTGTCTTGTAAGCTGTCCTGTAGGCCCATAATGCATCATCTAGTTTTGTTGACCAGTCTCCTCCTTGTTATCCAACGGTTCTTTCTAGGATTCTTTTGATTTCCTTGTTTGAAACCTCAACCTGTCCATTTGACTGTGGATGGTAAGTTGTGGCAACCTTGTGAGTAACTCCGTATTTGGATAGGAGTGCATCGAAATATCTGTTGCAGAAATGTGAGCCACCATCTGATGATTGCACGAGGTGTTCCGAATCGCGTGAAAATGTTCTTTTTAAGGAATTTGATCACCACTTTTGAATCATTGGATGGCAGTGCAACTGCTTCGACCCATTTGGAGACGTAGTCTACAGCAACCAGGATGTACAGGTTTCCAATGATGGAACAAAGGGTCCCATGAAATCATATACCCCACACATCGAATATTTCCACTTCTAGAATGTTTTGCAACGGTCCTTCATTTCTCCTCGAAATATTCCCTGTTCTCTGGCACCTGTCACATTGAAAAGCAAAAAGATAAGCATCTTTAAAAGAGTGGGCCAGAACAACCTGATTGAAGAACTTTTGCTGCAGTTTTATTTCCGCTGAAGTGTCCGCCATATGGTGATGAATGACAGTGCAGCAAAACACTGTTGATTTCCTCATGTGGAACACACCGTCTCAATAATTGATCAGCACAATGTTTGAACAGGTACGGTTCATCCCAGACATAGTGCTTGACTTCTTTGAAGAACTTTTTCCGTTGCTGAGTTGTCCATTCCAACGGCCATTTTCCTGACACAATGTAGTTGACATAGTCAGCATACCAAGGGACTTCCTGTTGTTTCATGGCAAACAGCTGTTCATCCGTTGATTGGCAGATCTTTGTCAGCTGTTTCTCCATTCTCGAGCCTCGATAGATGATCTGCCACCTGATTCTCTGTTCCTTTCCTGTCTCTGATCTCCACGTCGAATTCTTGCAGAAGAAGTATCCAACGGATCAATCTGGTTTGGCATCTTTCTTTGTGATCAGATATTTGATTGCTGAATGATCTGTGTAGACCACCACTTTGGGACCCAGCAGATAGGAGCGGAATTTTTCAAAAGCGTACACAACTGCGAGCAACTCCTTTTTAGTGGTTGTGTAGTTGAGTTGAGCTTCATTCAGAGTTCTACTGGAGTAGTAAATGGTGTGGAAAATCTTTGCTTTGCGTTGTCCCAAAACTGCACCTACAGCAAAATCACTAGCATCGCATATCACTTCAAATGGAAGGGTCCAGTCTGGTGCTACAATGATGGGGGCAGAAATCAGCTTCTGTTTAAAGATCTCAAAAGCTTCCTGGCATTCTTTGGTGAAGTTGAAAGGCACATCCTTCTCCAGAAGATTGCAAAGAGGTTTTGCAATCTTGGAAAAATCTTTGATAAATCTCCTATAAAAACCTGCATGTCCGAGAAAGCTCTGAATCCCTTTGACAGATGTTGGTGGAGGTAGTTTTTCAATTATCTCTATCTTTCTTTGTTTGTCTACCTCAATCCCCTTTTGTGAGATCCGGTGTCCAAGAACAATGCCCTCATGTACCATGAAATGACATTTCTCCCAGTTGAGCACCAGTTGTATCTTCGCATCTTTGTAACACCTGTTCCAAATTTTGCAAACAATGATCAAAGAATCTCCAAATACAGAAAAGTCATCCATGAAAACCTCCATACTCTGCTCCAGCATGTCTGAGAATATGGCCATCATGCAACGCTGAAAAGTGGCGGGGGCATTACATAATCCAAATGGCATCCTGCGGAAAGCAAAAGTACCATAGGGACATGTAAATGTGGTTTTTCTCCTCCTGATCTTCTGGGGCAATGTCAATCTGATTGTACCCTGAATATCCGTCCAGAAAGCAATAGAACTCATGTCCTGCCAGTCTGTCTAACATCTGGTCAGTGAATGGTAGCGGAAAATGGTCATTTCTCGTGGCTTTGTTAAGCTTTCGGTAATCCATGCATACTCTCCATCCAGTCACCGTTCTTGTTGGAATTAGCTCATTCTTTTCATTGGTAACCACAGTAGTTCCTCATTTCTTTGGTACACACTGCATAGGACTCACCCAACTACTATCTGAAATTGGGTAAATGATGCCAGCATCCAACCATTTGATTATTTCTTTCTTCACGACTTCCTTCATGATTGGATTAAGTCTCTGTTGATGCTCCACTGTGGGTTTGTACTCATCGTTCATCAGAATCTTGTGCATGCAAAATGATGGACTAATGCCTCGAATGTCTGCTATAGTCCAGCCAATGGCTCTTTTGTGTTCTCGTAATACTCTCAGTAGCTTTTCTTCATGTTCCAATGTTAGTGAAGAAGAAATAATAACAGGTAATTCAGAAGTGTTTCCAAGAAATGCATACCTGAGATGGCTCGGAAGTAACTTCAGCTCCAGTTGTGGTGGTTCTTCAATCGAAGGCTTGATTCGATCTTTCTTGGGCAGTTCCAAGCTTTCAATTGGCGGTGTCGCTTTGAATCGGAATGGTTTGTCAAGGTAATTGATATATTCCAGGATTTCAGCATCTAGCTCACTGTCAGTCATGTTGGTGATGCAAGCTTCAAGTGTATCTGTGGGATTTTGCTCAGTATTTTGAACGATACTTTCAACAACATCAACTCTGAAACATTCTTCTCGCTCGGGAATTTCATGGCTTTGAAAAAATTAAAGGTCACTTCTTGGTCCTGCACTTTCATGGTTAGTTCTCCTTTTTGCACATCAATCACAGTTTTACCTGTAGCCAGGAATGGTCTACCAAGAATGATAGGTATTTCTTTGTCTTCTTCCATGTCAAGGATGATGAAATCTGCTGGGAGAATTAGTTTGTCTACTTTCACCAGCACATCTTCAACAACACCTCTTGGAAATGCAAGTGTTCGGTCCGCAAGTTGCAATGAAACTGAGGTAGGCATTGCTTCTCCAATATGCAGTTTCCTGTAAATAGAAAAATGCATCAAGTTACACTGGCTCCTAAATCACATAAAGCCTTACCGAGTAATGTTCTCCAATGGTGCATGGAACTGTGAAACTGCCAGGATATTTCAACTTCGGGGGAAGTTTCCTCTGAATAATGGCGCTGCATTCTTCCGTTAATGCTACTGTTTCGTAGTCTCCCAATCTCCGTTTTCGTGAAAGAAAATCTTTCATGAATTTTACATAGCTGGGCATTTCTTCCAAGGCTTCTGCAAATGGAATGTTATATGCAGCTTTTTTGAATACCTCCAAGAAACGAGCAAACTGCTTGTCCAGTTTGTTTTTTCTGAAGTCGCTGAGGAAAATGTGGAGGTGGAATGATCTGATCTTTTTCTTTTTCCTTTGCTTCTTTTTCCTCAATCTGTGGAACTGCATCTTTTGGAATTTCCTCAATTGTGCCTTGATCCCTACATCTTTGTTGATCTCAGTACCCCGCTTTTCAAAGTAATGGCTTGAATTTGCTCCTTTCCTCGGTTCTTGGATTTGGTTCTGTGTTGCTGGGAAGATTTCCTGGTGGTCTGTAACTCTGAGCATTGGCCAGTTGGCCGATTTGATTCTCCAGTGCTTTAATAGAAGCTGATTGGCTCTGAATCATAACATCGTACTTTTTTAACTGAGCCAGCACTTCTACTTTTTTAACACACACGTATCGCAAGCGTACGTATCATTCAAGTAGTATAAAAATATCGATCCCACGAGGACTTAATACCTAAGCTATTAATTTTATGAGGTCAAATGATTACTAGTATCTAACAGGTTGTTTGATTGATTTGAAATGGCGACGATTCTAAATTTAAAGACAAGTAAATAAAATTGTTCGAAAGTAAATTTTAAGAAATTCAATATTAAAAACTATCTAGGGTTGTGAATCTTTTCAATATTATTTAAAGATGAAGTGGTTATCCTATAGTTGCGTAATATATTGATTTATTAACCTAGAACACTAAATTATGTGAAAGCCTCTTCCGATGGTCAATTACAAATACCTAGTATAATCCAATTGAACCATATGTTTATGTCAACCAAATTACCTAGATTCATTAAGATTAAGTTCCAATTAAGGCTACCTCCGCCCGACAGGTATATTCCTATCCTGTAGGAAATCTATTAAAAGAGTTATCTATCCTCAAGGAAGATCGTGGGCTATTGAGTCTAAGGTCTTAAACTTAAAATCCCTATGTCTAGTTCATTTTAAGTTTACCTAATCAATTTTATTAATGGCCAGTTAATAAAAAGCA
Organism: Zanthoxylum bungeanum; assembly: GCA_019454045.1. Classification (NCBI taxonomy): domain Eukaryota; kingdom Viridiplantae; phylum Streptophyta; class Magnoliopsida; order Sapindales; family Rutaceae; genus Zanthoxylum; species Zanthoxylum bungeanum. The sequence continues at coordinate 47,039 of SKCR01040441.1, forward strand.
TTAAGATTAAGACTCAATAAATAAATCTTTATATTACCCAAACTATAATCTAACTCTTATAAACCAGTGATATTGAAATTCATCACAACCCTAGATAACTAACTTAGTTATGACACATGGCTAGGGCTAGTAAAAACTTAAAAGTATAAGCCATAAAGTAAAAATGTGAAATAGTAAATACGGTAAAGTAAATACTGAAAAGTAAATAACAATAAAATAAAATGCTAAGGTAAAAGGAATTACTTTTACTATTTACTATTTTAGATATCTCCCATAAAATAATATATAAACTTGTGATAATATTACCAACCAGCCATATAGGCGGTAACCTGATTAATTCAAATTAAGTCCGACCAGCCATAAAGGCGGTATGATTTGTCCATGAACCTGCCATATAGGCGGTAAGAAAATTTAATTATCAACCAGCCATATAGGCGGTATCCTGGATTAGTCAGGTTTAAACCAATTTAAATTTAATAGCCAACCGACCAATATGGCGGTATCCGTATTAAGTCAAATTTTAAATAGTAAATATATTATATTTAAGGGAGATTAATCTAAATAGTAACAGTAAAAGAATTACCTTTCACCTTAGCAAGGAGAAGTTACCTCATCATGGTTGAATAGTAAAACTGAAACAGTAAAAACAAGATAAATTACTATTACTATTACAGAAAGTAATTACCATTACAAAATGTAATTAATTACAAAACTTAAATTAAAAGAGATTAGAGAGAGAAACTCCCGATTTACATCAAAGAAATGAGAGAGAATGGTGCAACTAAAACTGAAATCTCGAGCTCAATTTATAGACAATTTTTGGTCCAGCGTCGCGACGCTGAAAATGCACTAGCATCGCGACGCTAGCAACAGTTTCTGGAGTCCACGCGTACGTTGACCACGCGGCTGTCGGCACAATAATAGGTGACATGTGTCATGTTCTGGTTGGCTGGCGATGCGGTCCAATGAAATCGTGCCACGTCTAATCTTGTGATTGGGTGTAAATTCGGTCTAATAGAATGGTGACACGTGGCATGCTCTGATTCGTTGATTATTCGGTCCAAGAGAGAGGCGACACGTGGCACGCGGTTTGGGTGGTCCAATGAGGTGATGACACGTGGCATGCGGCGCATGTTAGCAAAGGCGGCGCACGTTAGCAAGATCTGGCGCACGTTAGCAAGTCCAACCTATCAGATTTTGACACGTGGCAGACGGGGCATGTTAGCACATTCGGCGCATCCTGGGAGTCGCGACGCGTGATTATTGGCGTCGCGACGCGCTAAAAACCAAAATATCCCTGTTGACGCATTTTTGTCCGTTTTTGCCCCAAATTGCCTCAAGTGCTTTCCAAACTTTATTTATCTGTAAAATAACAACAAAACACATCAAAACGTTCACAAAACTCGAGAAACTATACGAAATATTAGGTCAAATGAGTGAGAATAAGTGATATAAATACCACTCATCAGCAGGAGACTGGCTTCAGGAGAGATAGACCTCCAAGTTGGAAATGGGACTAGAGTAACCGTTTTGGCTGTTGGGACTTATAATTTGGAACTGCCCTCGGGGCATGTACTTAATTTATCATACTGCTACTATGTACCTAGTTTAACTAGAATATTATTTCTGTATCTTGTTAGCCCAATGTGGGCATACTTTTGTATTCATAAACACATGGTGTTTTGTTTATAAAAATAATATTGAGATATGTAGTGCTGGTGTTTATAATGGTCTTTATATTTTGAATATGAATCAATCTCAGACATATAACGTAACAAACAAAAGACTTAAATTAAGTAACAAATATGAAACTTATATGTGGCATTGTCGTATAGGACACATTAACAAGACTTGCATATCCACACTTTCGAAGAGTGGGTACTTTGACGGATTTGATATAAATTCATATGACGTCTGCGAATCTTGTTTATTAGGCAAAATGCCTAAAGCACCTTTTAGCGGTAAAGGTGCACGTGCCACAGAACTGTTAGCCCTCATTCATAGTGACGTATGTGGGCCCATGTCTAGCCAGGCTAGAGGTGGATATGAATACTTCGTAACCTTTAGGGATGATGCATCGCATTATGGTTATGTGTATCTTATGAGACACAAGTCTGAAACCTTTGAGAAATTCAAAGAGTTTCGACACGAAATAGAAAAATAGACCGGTAAAAGTATTAAAACATTACGGTCGGACCGTGGTGGAGAATACTTAAGCAATGAGTTTCTTGATTACTTGAAATATTATGGTATTCTTTCACATTGGACTCCTCCTAGAATACCTCAATTAAACGGTGTGTCCGAACGGAGAAACTGAACTTTGTTGGACATGGTAAGGTCGATGATGAGTCGCACTGAGCTACCTATTTCCTTCTGGGGATATGCATTAAACAGTGCAATACTTATTTTGAATAAGGTTCCGTCAAAGTCTATTCAACAGACTCCGTTTGAGATATGGTCAGGAAAGAAACCAGGTTTCTCATTCATAAAGATTTGGGGTTGTTGGGCATACGTTAAACGTTTGGATGATACCAAACTAGAACCCAAATCGGATAAGTGTCTATTTGTAGGTTATCCTAGGGAAACCAAAGGATATTACTTCTACAACCCACAAGAGAAAAAAGTATTTGTTGTTATACATACGGTTTTCCTTGAGAATGAATTCCTAAATACAGTGGTAAATGGGAGGAAAGTAGAACTCGATGAAAATCAGAGTGATACTATCCCTGGCACAAAATCCTTAACGGAACATGAACAGTTCATCAGGGATGAGACTGTACCGCAATCTTCGAATACACAAGAACCGCGTAGGTCGGAGAGAGTCAGAAAACAACTTGAGAGGTATGGGTTTCTGATCTCACCTCATATAGATATTAATCTTATTGAGGAAGACGAACCGGCTACGTATGATGAAGCGATACAAGGTATCGACTCCGCTTTATGGCAAGATGCCATGAAGTCCGAAATGGATTCCATCTACACCAACCAAGTTTGGACACTGGTTGATGCACCAGAAGGCGTAAAGCCTATTGGTTGCAAATGGTCTTCAAGAAGAAGACTGACATGGATGGCAACATACAAACGTACAAAGCTAGGCTTGTAGCGAAAGGGTATCGTCAACGACATGGTGTCGATTACGACGAAACTTTTTCACCTGTTGCCATGATTAAATCCATTCGGATAATGCTTGTTATTGCTACATATTTCAATTACGAAATATGGCAGATGGACGTCAAAACCGCTTTCCTTAACGGAAACCTTTTGGAGGGTGTTTATATGCAACAGCCTGACGGTTTTGTCATACCAAAATATGCAAACAAGGCTATATGACATGTTAATAAAAATTAATCTTATTAATCCGTTTGCATGCATCTCGTATTCTAATTTAACTTTTAAATTACATAAAATCATATTTTCTGACTAGAATATCATGCAAGTTATCATGTTACGACATATGAAAATGCAAGAGTATGCACCCTAGGCTATATGACATGTTAATAAAAATTTTAAAAAATACATATATTCACCCAGGCTGGGCGTCGCGACACTCCCCAAACCAGTAGCAAGAAATACATCAAGTTTGTTGCGCGTTGTGACACGACTAATTCCAGTAGCTATCCAGTAGCTCGAAATTTACAGCGTCGCGAAGCACGAAGGTGCGCGTCCCGATACACTCCTATTTCCAGGAGTAGTAATTTCAAAAATCATACACATTACAAATTGCGTTAACCGGGTTTTTATTTTTCTATACTAATCTAATTAGTACAATAAATCCAAGACATCCATTGGTCTTCAAATCTTACTCAATGGTGTGTTGTTGAGTTCTTCACGGAATAGGTTGGTAATGAGTCCTTCGCGGCATCAGCTCCTCCAAGTTACATATAAGGTTACAAAATGGACTTATTACAAAGGAAATGAACTTACAACACTTGAATGAATATGACCTTATGATCTTACATTTCGAATACTAAAAAATAAGAGTCGTAAAAATTAACGATCAATGCAATACATTCATCACATGAATCAAAATAAACATTCATTACATGAACATTAAAAACCATTCATCTCATGAATCTAATTTTGCCTACTCATCACAACATGCATTCTATTAATCTATATCTCATATAAATTATTAAAACTAAAAACTTTAAAAGAGAAGGGTTAAGAACACTTTTCAACCTTAAGCTCTTGATGCCAATTGTAGGAAACAGATTTCCTTAGCGCAGCGGAAGTTGCTAATGTGGGAACCAGCTCTGGTATGAACCTTTGAAATTTTGTTTGCCTTCTCCCTTTGTTGTCATCGAAATCCTCCAACTCTTGGAGAATGGATTTTACTTCTTTGATGTAGATGAGTTTTCTTTGATGTTCAACACTTGGATCAACCACATGATCTTCCGAGCTATATCTCGAAACCAACAAACCAAAAGTGTGGGCTTCACTCACAAAGATCAACTCAATAATTTTTAGAGAAGTATAAAATCAAACTCTAAATAATTTAGAGAATGAAGCTGTCACAATTGTGTTTGGCTTTCTAGAATGATATCTTAACACTTAAGAAAAATTATGGAATATTTTTCTTTCAAACACTTTCACAACAATTGTGAATACTTTAACTCTCTCTATTTTCTCTCCTTCTTCACTTGAGTGAATGTTGTAAAAATGCTAACTCAACAATTGAGTGGAGATGGTAGAGATTATATTCTCTTACACAAAGACAGCCACCTTTGTCATTAAGCATCTAATACTTTCTTGCAATAGCAAACACATTAATGTGAAGGCCATACCAAAACATAAGAAATTTTAAGCTAAAGACAAAGCCATTAGGTGTATTCATGCTACCTAATAGACATAATAAGTTGGAGAGCATGGTAAGCCATATGGCTTTGTCTCCATGGTAAATAAAAAAATCATTATCTTAATAATGATTTAATTACCCAAATTATGGTGTAGTAATTATCTCATAATTATTACTAATTTGATTATCTTATAATCATGATTTGATTATCTCATAATCAAATAATTCTAGAAAATATTAAGTTAAACTAATTTAACATACTTTTCATTTGTGACAAAATATATTATTAATCTCATTAAATATATAATATAATGTGAGCATATTATTAGAAAATCTAATTATATTAGGTTTGCTACAGTTAATCGAGCTAGCACAGGGACCAAATGGACCTACGGTTCCGAGCTCCAATAATCCCTAAATATTAATTAAACTCTTTAATCACATATTACGAATTATTAACTTCTCGTTATTCCACTAAAAACTCGAAGTTGAACTCTCATTATCGTAGATGGAAAATATAAGCCGAACAACTTCGGTGTCCACCGATATAGTCACTACATATGGATATAACCCTTCACGAATATCTCATAAATAGAGTGGGGTTATAAGTCCTTTATACCCCTCTAAATATTTTATCTCTTTAGCACTATTGATTCTATAATGAATAATTAATTCATAATAACTATGAATATAATACTTTCTATTCGTAATAGAAAAGTTGAGTGCTCAAATTGTTCAAGTCTCGAATCAACTCTTAAAAGAGATATTCTTCTACTTCTCGTAAGAAGGAGTGAATTTCATAGCTATGTAAAATGTTCCCAGCTACACACCAAACCATATCCCCAAAATACGTAGTTATTGGACGGGAATGCTACACCAACCTCACCATAGTAAATCAAAGGACATAGTCTGTCATGCCGGAGTTTGTAATACACTCAGGATTAAGATCGAATCCATATATGACCAGCTATTGGATAAAATGAATTTCTTCGGTCAGTCTTATATGATCTCATCATACAAGGTGCCTCCATTCCCATGTCACCACAAGAACGATCTCGGATCAAGGTCTTCATACAAGTATAGAATGGACCGTAGCTATAGATAAACCACAAATAAAGTGCCATCTTTGTTTGCTCTTTATGGACTATTTAGATTACTAACTTCAGACTTAAATCCTCTCGTGCATCAAACATACACTAAGTCTGAAAGTATAAGAGAAATCAAGGTAAATAAGATAATTGGACAATATACGATTTAAATAAAACAACTTTGATAAATGAATAATGCATTTATTATTATTACAATAATCAATTCCATTTACAATACATGAAGCTTTATGGCATAAATCCCAACACTTGCATCGAATGCATATGAAATTTTAACACAAAGCCAGCGTAAGTACCGTACAAAGAAGATAGAGTAAAATTTCAGCCTAGCCGTTCATCGATCATAATTCCCTGTCGTTTTAAATATCGGAGCTGGTCAATCATGTTCAAAACATGAATGTTGACCGCTCCTCCCTCATTGAGCGTAGCACGAAATAATTCCTTAGACCTCCGATGTATTTCAATTTCTTGATTTTCTTCGAATAACTCTTTGAGTGTTCTCGTAATGCTCCAAGTATCAGGTACTTCTATCTACTGTCTGAGCAAATCTGGAACTATCGATTCTAAAATGTTGGATTTCACCCGTAGGTTATCATCCTTCCATTTTTCAAAAGTTTCTCGCTCTTCAGGAGTGGAATCATGATCGATTTCAACAGGCAATGGATTGAGCGTCATATAACTCAACTTCTTTAACTCCAAGACAATGCGGATGTTCATTTCCCACTCAAAATAGCTCTCAGCTCCTTTCAATTTATTAGAATCAAAAAGTCGCGCTAATGGATTTGCGGCAGCCATCTACAAAAAAATAATTAAACACTAGCAGAATATTTTTATTTCAATATAAGAATACTAATACGATTATGGATTTTAAATCTATTAGTGCCATCCCATTACTGTACGTAATTCTATAATCTCCATTGATGACAAAATATAAATTTGATAATCAAATTTCATAACGGGAAGTGAATCCCATGATATTTACTCTAACCTCATAATAATGACGGTCATGTCCTTTATAAACTCATTAGGTAGACCTCATAGGTCAATCATATTCATGTGACTCCTAAGTTTGGTCCTGAATCGTTTCTTATCCTCACAATAATGACGGTATTGGATTAAGACGTGTTCCAAGCGTATACTAGTCAATGTATACTAATGAGTTTCGTAAGTAAACCCTCACAATAATGACAGAATTGGGTGACTACATCAACTCATCACGCTACATCTAATGTTTTACCAGAACGACCTAAGTTGACCAATTATACCCTCACAATAATGACGGTATTAGACATATGTTATAAGAACTCATTCATTTCTGTATTGACAAGACAGACCACCTAATAATGCTCCAACATTATTAATACTATTACTTAATATAAAGTAATCACCTAATCACGAGAGATTTATGACAATCAAGTTATTAACATACTTGGGTCAAAAAAATTTAATTTAAAACCTGCAATGCATATCCAATATGACTTATGCATAATTAAATTAAATTACAGAGGCATAGATTCAAATAAAGGTCAAACATTCAACATATATTTTGTGGTTAAGATCTGTCTGATACCGTTCTGTTGGGGCGGTTGTGGGACCCCTATGTCGGATTGATCCTCCGCACAACGGAAATAAGTCTAACCTATGGAATTTGACAATTGGTGTATTTTTATATATTTTAATAGAATATTGTATTCCATTACGAGTGTATAGAGAAAAATCGGGGATGAATCGGAGTCCCAAAAAACCAAAACGGGAGAAAACTAGAGAGAAAACGCGTCACCCGGGGCAAGTGCGCGCATGCGCGCAAGTAGCATGCAACTCAGACTGCTTGCACAACATGCAACGCTTACTGCTAGCAGCATCATACTACTTGCGCAGCGGCATAGCTGTAGCACGCTGCTTGTTCAGCATTCGCACTGCTTGCGCAACATCCTGCGCATGATGTGCTGTAACATAGCAGGCATTACTTACATACACACACACACACATATCATAATTGAAAGTTTAAACACTTTAAATTACCCCAAAATAATTTTAATATCAAAACCAACATCAACACATGTTATAAAACAAATATATATATATATATATATATATATATATATATATTCTAAATATATATATGTATTTCTTTGAATCAAAACACAAACCAATTTAGAGTCTCACAATGAAGTGACTCATGAACAATTCTAGGTCACTCAAAGATGGTTAAATGATTCTAGAATAGTAGTCATAGCTCCAAGCTTTCATCTAGAGTTCCAAACTCTAATTTTATTTTCCATGTCCAACATGAATATTTTGACCCATTAAAAGCATATTGTGTTAATGCTTCCAAAAAATCCATACATAATTCATTAGCCTAATTTCAACATCAAGTTTGTTATTATGTATCCAATGGTAATACATCACTATATGTTTCATTAATGATAATAACTCACTAACGAAAACATAGGTTTAGAGAATATTAAACTTACCTCGTAAGCTTGATTCCAAGATCCAATCTTCTTCTCCTTGTTGAAATGTTATAGAGAACTTTCAAAGCTAGCAAGCTTTATTCAAAGATCCAATCTTCTTCTCCTCATTGAAATGTTGTAGAGAACTTCAAAAGCTTCTCTCACAAAAAACTTTACTTAGGCTAATATTTCATTTTTTTTGCTTAATGCTCGTTTTAGCTTGTTTTGCCTTGTTTAAAAACTTGTTCAAGCTTGCCTTTTACAGCGAAGCTTATGTAATTTTTAATTAATAAAAGTTCTAATCAACTTTTTATATGGGCTTAATCTAATTTATCCAAATATGTATAATTAGGTGTGACTAATCACATTTGTTTACCACTTTGATTTAATCTAATTAAATCAAGACAAAAGTCTATCCATTTGATTAATCCAACTAATTAATTTTGTATACCACGTTGATTTAATCTAATTAAATCAAGATAAATACACATATTATTACATATTTTATAATTACCAAAATATCCTCCAATGGTAGAGATATTTATGAAACTATAATAAATCCCTTGTGTGATTTTGGATTAATCAAATTAATCCAATTGGGTAAATAATTAATATTATCCAATAACACTTAATTATTTTAATTCATAATTATAATATCAAATATTATTTATTATAACATTATCGGCTACCTAAGTGATCAACGAGTGCACTTCATATTGTGGGACTCTCTATGTCTAGACACGTTCGTCATATAATCCTAGCTTATATGTACGCAATTTGGCCACATCTGAATTCGCAAAGAACACGAACGATCTTTCTGAACTATACAAGTTGAGGTTATTACAAATGTTTAACAATTCCTCCGATGTAGGCTATCCCAGTTGTGCTTTGGAAATATAGATTACATCATCAAGTTTCTGAGACGCACATTTTATAGTGTCGACATGTCCTCGATTCTTTACAACTAATCAGAACACCATTTTGATATATGCGATCAACCCTAGATGATCGGCTTTGACCAAAGTCTTAAGAATCATGACTTACTCACATGGATACCTAAATCTTTTATGGTACATATATGGGCTGACGGATCCTATCTTGATACGCACTTGATTAATGAGTGCATCGGTCCACACCCAACGAATATCTAGCGGTCAAATCATGAAATGTCTCCGACATATATGGCATCAAAGTGTGGAGGATCACACATAAAATCAATGTTATCATATAGTCAAAGGATCACACATATGCTACTCGACTCGAGGAGATTCCTATTGACATTGGTGTGTAATTCCAACTATTAGGAATCACATGTGAATCATTTAGTATTCGCTTCAATGAATACCATACGTTTATACGAGACTGTTTTACTAATGGTACATTAGGTTAAACCATTGGAACTCCAATTCCAATATACGACATGTGCTAGTCTTATAGGTTATAGAAATTCGATCGTATTCCAAAATCAACGACTAGAAATATTTACTTTAAGAATAATATATAATAGTAATATTATCCCAACATCAGACCACCCAGTGTCCAATATTACTACGTGACTATTCTAAGGTCGATGTCATTATCAACATATCTATTTATCTCATCAATATGTATTATGACATAATAATTACCATTAACAAGATTGAAATGAAATTGTAATTATTTTATTAATAAATAATAAAATATAATATACAATACATTATTCAAATTAGTGCACCAAGCACCAATTCCAATAATGGGATCCTCTTTTGAACTTGGATATTATATTGGCATCAGTAAATGACCATTTCGAACCCAAACGGGTTTACGGTCGGGCCTTTTGAAGTGTGTAGTGCAGCCTTAAATCATTCACAGTGTCTTATATTGGGTGGCGACTCTATTATTCTCCGGTTAGTTACTCTTTAGGACTATTTATACTCTCTGCGAGCTGCGAGCTCAACAGTGTCGTCATGCCATAGGTATATCGAAAAATCATGCTTCGCTCCTACAGATGCCGACTCCACTAGGGATAGAGAATCGTTCTCCAAAATTACCATGTAGTATCTTTATCAATACTGAGATGAACCATGTCTTCATTATTTTTACATACCCTTCAAACTCTAGTGGCGTCATGTATCGAGAAATTACTTTCACTCAAAACGGTGGATTGGTATGTGATGATAACCATCACTTATTAGTACGTACCTTTAAGTATAAAAAAGTGTGTCCACTTGGTTGATTGAACCCTTGAGTGGGGAAATCTAGTTGTGCACAACCCTTACCTGATAAGAGCCTAACCCATACCGTTATGAGCCCAAATAAAAGCCCATAGTTAATTATCCTATAGGAGCCTTCTTATTACTTATGATTAGGCCATAGCCATTTGAAGCCATGTAATCCTTTTATCATATGACAAAGAACTTGTTGGGCCTTTTCATTGGAACAAGTTCATGTTCCATGATAATTTGATTGGATGTTTTGAAATGTCAATGGGCCACCATGTATGAAAACCGTTAGACTTGGAATATTTAGTTATAATCCAAATATGCAAGGCATGAGTCTAATATTCACACTAGATATCGTTCAGAAATGGTACGTCTTGTCTTGGCTCGTTTGGACATTCCTAAATATTTCATGGCCCATCCCTCATAACCGTGATTACTAAAGGTCCAATTCGTCATTTTTAAACAATGGCACAATCCTCATATTAGGCTTAGTCATTTTGTAAATGGGTGACCTTTGTCTTTTAACGATGGAATGAAGTCGGGGTATCCAAGGTATACCTTTAGCATTGGAAATAACAAGTTTTTCTATCCCATATTGGTACATATGCTAAGGGACTCATAGAGAAAATATTGAGTTACCGCGTGTGTGTGAGAAATAACGTTGGAAGGATTATGTTGAATGAATGAAACCTCGCACCTCATGCATCTCATACATACATTCATATCATGCATCATGCTAACCCTTTGTGATTAAAGCCATCATAGTGGAGTGTTGGGTTGGAGAGAAAGGAAGGCTAGTAAAGAAGACGATCTCAAACAACACAGAAATGACAGGTGAAGACAACTCTCGTATAGACCAATTGGAAACCACCATGAACAAATTAGTAGAACAATTGTAGACCCTAATCAATGCCATGGCTAATCAGACAGAAATCTAAACGGCATGAGGCAAGGCTAGTGAGGAGCTATACGAAAAGATTTTCCGCGCGGCGAAAGCGTGTTGGACACCGGGATCGGCCTTGAAAAATATTTCTGCTCCGCCCCTTTATTGCCGAAATTGTCCAGGCCTATTGGACTTGTTTTGTTTGTGTTTATGATGATTTTAACAGCCCCAAACAGCAGCCTAAAATCTGAACTGTTTTGCACACCAAAATCCTCTTACACGAGTACACTGCTCACTAATTTACTAACTGTTGTGAATTGATTTTTCTGCCACTGTTTTAGAAAAACCCATCACTCCAAAACAGCCTCAAAATATCCACAAAACAGAGTTCCCAAAATTTTTGTGCGAAAACACAACAAAATCTAAGCAGTAACAAATGTTAAAAATGGGGGCAATGAGCATATTTTTCTACTCACTACATAATGGTACAAGAAAGAAAGGAAAGAGGGATTTTTCATTAATTTCCCAAATATTTTCCGTGCTATACTTGCAACCAACAAAGGAAAGTGTGGCCTTCACTCAGAAAAATAAATCCCTAAACTCTTTAGAAATTCAATAGGTCACACACCAAATTTTTTTTTCTTTTATTCTTCACTATTTTTCTTTCAAGACTTGAGAGAAAAATCAAGAACAAAAGGTGGTTACGGTTTCTTAGAATGAAATTCATATAAAAGAAATATATATTTTTCTTTTATAGCTAGTGTTTAGAGTTATCAAGTTTGTAACAAAATTACAAAACTAATCCCAAAAACCCTTGCATGTTTCGGCCACCCTAGGAAAAATAGTAACACCAAAATTTTAATGATAAATATCATCATAATGACATTAAACATGTTACTAAATAAAAGAATATAACTTTCATTTTAAATCAAGAGTTTCTAAAACATATTTTGGAAATCCATTAATTCAAAATCTTCATTAAATTATACAATATAATTTAATAACAAAATTTAAAATAAATAATTATCATACAATCATTTATTATTAAAACTATATATTAAAAATAATATATAGTTTTAGGTGTGACAAATGTATTATTAATCATATTAATGATCATAACATATGTGAGATAACCTTGACCAATGAAAAGATGAATTGAATTAAAGTGCTAGTACTAGTATACGCTTAGTGCCAGGATAAACCGATCCAAGTGGAGCGTAATTCTTGTAAAAGAATCACACACACATAGAAAAACATTCGAAAGGTGAAACCTTTACTTGAATTAAATTCTGAGTTTAGACAATGCTCATACTTTGGAAAGATATCGGATTTCAACGAAAATATTTTGAGAACATGTGAGGAGTCATTGCATGATAAAAATTTGGAAAGTAAAATCAATGATTTGGAAATATCGAGGGACAGCCTATGACTGAGACAAAATCTGACAATACCTCTACAAAAGAATATCGAGACTCCTACACCCTTTCAACGGGCATACAATTAGAGATCATTTGCATACATACATGCATACATAAAAATAATATTTCTTTTGCAAGAAATTTAAACAAACGCCGGCCTCCAATAAGTGGAGCAAGACAAAAAACACTTAGTAGCAGTCAAAAGTCGAAATCTCCAAAGACACAAAGCGCCCGACAGTCAGAGGGTCGAGATAGAATTGGGGGTGAGGTCTGCCTAAAAGAAGATACTAGGGGAGAAACCCGTTTAAAAAAGGAGACAATGGTCGAAGCACCTCATCCGATCGAAGCAGCAGAAAGCCTAAGGGTCCAACCTATCAGAATTTCAGGCAGATATCACAACATCTCAAACCAATTAAGAACAAAGCCCACAATCAGGAATAAAACATGTATCATTCAAATTATTGGGAATAGAGCCTACAATCAACAAAGTCAGGAATAAAGCCTGCAATCATTCAAAAATGGGAACAAAGCCCACAACCATTAAAGCCAGGAATAAGGCTTGCAATTGTTTAGAAAACAAGAACAAAGCCCACAAACAAAAACAAAGCCCGCAACTATCAAATTCAGGAATAAGGCTTGCAAGCAATCACCAAAGCCATAAATAAAGCATACGATCATTCAGAGCATTGGGAATAAAAGCCCACGACCATTAAAGTCGGGAATAATGCTCGCAACCATTCAGAACGTTAGGAACAAAGGCCACAAACATCAAACAAACACCAAAACAAGTTAAGTCCGACGATGCCAGACGAGCCAGGTAAGTAAAAATGCATGCATAACTTTGATGGATTTCACACTGTCACACATTGCCACTATAGACATTGTATTTTTACGGGTAGCCCGATGATGAATCTCTTATGAGAATGCATCTGAAAGGGTTGGAAAAGTTACAAGGTCTAATGTTGGAAAACTCCAAAAGACCCCCAATGAATACTGAAAAATGGTATGGCCAGATGTCATCTATGTCTGACCGGACATGTCTTAGCCATGTCTGGTCGGATATGTGTCGATTTTCAGTTTTACAGAAGAACACAGTCACTTTCATTCTTAACCAAATCCCATAAAATAATTATTTCCTCTTTAAAAAAAACTTCCATAATTGTCTTTTGCTAAAATAAGAGTTTTCTTTATCAAATAAGATTTTCCATATTAAACCGAGACCTAAATATTATAAAAGGGAAACTTACGTTCAATGAATGGGGATTTTTCGAAGAATCGGATTTTAAGGGAGCTTGGACGACTTGGAAGACACATAAACAGTAAATATGATCTTACAGAAACCACAAGCAAAATAATAAAACAGCAAAACCAGAAAACCTAAAACACAACGACAACAACCCTTGAATTCTTTCCAGCAAAAGATCTATCAACTAATCTAGGCATTCTCAGAGCCAACAATACAAAAGGTAAATACCTGAAGGCACCTTATATTCGACATTGTATTTCCTCTTCTAATCTGACGTTGTATATCCGACCAGACATCATTTATGTCCTACAGGACTTACATTTTTCATAAAGTAATTCTGGGCGTATTAACTGGCTACATCCGACCGCGTACTTACTTGCATGTGGTATATAGGATGGAAATCCAGACATAAATTCCATAGCCGATTTCGAATGGATGGTAGTGTGGTATGCACTTGGGATACAATTCTTTTGGGATACATGCCCTAGGATTTCATGTAATGTAAACGAAATTATTTTTTACAAAATAAAATTATGCATTATTCATTTATCAAAGTGTTTGTTTAATATCGCATATTGTAAATTATCTTGTTTACCCTAGATTACTCATGTGCCTTCAGACTTAGTGTGTGAGTGTCATACACAAGAGGATTTAAGTTTGAAGTTTGTAATCTAAAATAGTCCATAGAGAGCAAACAAAATTGGTACTTTATTTGCGGTTTATCTATAGCTGTGGTTCATTCTATAATTGTATGATGAACTGGATGTGGTCCATGTGGTGACACGAGAATGGAGGCACCTTATATGATGTGACCATATATGACTGGACCCATATATAAATAAGTTTCTTATAATATCCGTTAAATAAAGAAATTCACTTCAATATACTAGATGGGCATATATGTATTGATCTTAATCCTAAGTGTACTATGAACTTCTGCATTGCAGGCTATGTCATTTGATTTACAAAGGTGAGGTTAATATAGCAATCCCGACCAATAGCTACGTACTTTAGGGACATGGTTTGGTATATAGCTGAGGATATTTTATATAGTTATGGAATTCACTATTTCTTGTGAGAAGTAGATGAGTATCTTCCTTTAGGGTTGATTCGATACTTGAACGGTTAGAGTGCTCAATTCTTTCTATTACGAATGGAAAGGTTAACATTCATAATGGTTATGAATAAATCGTTCCTTAGAGAATCAATGGTACTTAAGGAAAAAATAATTAGAGGGGTATAACAGATATTATGACCCGACTCTAATTATGAGGTACTCGTGAATGGCCAATATGTATGTAATGTCTATATCGATAGACACCGACGTGGTTTGACTTAATTTATCTATCTACGGTAACAAGAGTGCAGCTTTAGGTTTTTAGTGGAATAACTCGAAGTTAATAATACAGAATATTTAATTAAGAGTTTAATTAATATTTCGGGATTATTTGAGCTCGGAACCGTAGGTCCATTTGGTCCCCGTGTTAGCTCGATATACTATAGCAGATTAAATATAATTGGATAGTCCAATTATATACTCATATATGTATAATATATATTATTAATATGATTAATAATATTATTTTGTCACACTTGAAACTATATATAAAGTTTAATATATGGTTTTTAATAATTATATAATAATTATTAATTACATGTCATTAAGTTATACTATATATATAATTTAATAAAAGGTTTATATTTTTAGATTTCCAAAAATGGGTTTTGGAAACCCTTGGTTTGTTTTTGGTAGTTACACCTTTTAAAAGGTGATAACTCTTTCTTTTTTGTAACATCTAATGCCATTATGGTAAGAAATCTTATGTTACAAAAATTTTCAAAAGAAAGACAAAGATGGCTGATTCTTACACTAAATGGGAGGGGAGACGTTTTGTTTTATTTTAGAAATAAAACCCTATGTATATAAAGAAAATGTGATTTTATTTTGTCTAATCAATCTCATTCTAACCCTAGCCACCCTATTTTGTTCTTGGTATTATCTCAAGAGTTGAGAAAAGAAAAAGAAGAATAAAGAAAACCAAAAGCTAAATATTTGTGTGACATTTAATCTTTAGAGATTTGTTTGTGAGCATAGTCCACTCTATTTTCTGTTGGTAACGAGATATAACATGAAAGGCTATTTGGAGTCAATCAAAACTCATCATCTTCTCTTTCCAATACACCACACGATAGTGAGTAATTTTCTACTCACTTAAGCACACAAAAGTTGTGTAACGGGGCTTGGTTCGATTTGTTTTTATCCAGAAATTTTGGGGAATATTTAGGGGTATTTTAGGACTGTGTTGGTATTATTTTTAATGATAAATCAGACCAGAAAATTAGTTGCCATTCACGTAAATAGGGGCTGATTTGGGCAGTGAGCTGGGCACATTTCAGGTCCAAAATAGTCCAGATCTGATCCGTTGTTCTAGGGTTGTTCAGGGGCTGTTCTGGGACTGAAATTTTATTCAAAACAAAAGAAAAATTTCAGTGGAAGGGCTGGTAACATTCGGCCAGAATAAGAGAATGACAAAAAAAAAATCTAACATGATCACGGGTGCCTAACTTATTTCCGCTGCGCTAGGAAAGTGGTTCCTATAATTGGTATCAGAGCGAGATTAAAAAGTGTTCTTAACCCTTCTCTTTTTCATTTAAATATACATGTCTTTTTTATAGAATTTTCCTACAATAAACTTGTTTGCTGCTATTTAATATATGTTTTCTGCTTTTCATTTTTTGAAAGGAAGGAATTATTTCACGAAAAAATTACACAAAAGAACTTGGTTCAAGAGACAATCCTCCCATCCAAATAGTGAAATGTCCACTCTAATTGCCTTAATGTCCGATTAACAGACCAAAATATTCGCATGACTATATACATGATAAACTAGGCGCGCCAGGCGCATGACCCGATTTTTCTCTCGTTTTAGTTTTTTCGAACTTTGATTCATCACTAATTTTTCCCTATACACTCGTAATGGAATATAGTATTTCATTAAAATATTTAAAAATAAACCCATGCTCAACGGGTCAAACCAATTTTTACTGCGCGGACACCGATCTGACCCTAGGAATCCCACAACCGTCCCAAAATTTCTTCCACATCGTCAGCTTTCGAGAAGAAGGTCAAATGAGTTGGAGCTCAAAGTAAATGAAGCTATTGAAAAGCTACATAAGGCTGGTTTCATTAGGCCAACCAGTTACGCCCAATGGTTGGCAGATGTAGTTCCTAGAGTAAAAAGAATGGAAAATTGAGAGTACATATTGATTTTAGAGATTTAAATATCGTCACTCCTAAGGATGTTTATGTAATACCTATAACTGACACTTTAATTGGTGTTACTGCAAAACATATTTTATTTTCATTTATGGATAATTTCTCTAGCTATAATCAAATTTTTATTAAAAATAGGGATGTTTCTAAAACTACTTTTAGGTGTCCTGGTTCAATTGGTACCTTTGAACGGGTGGTTATTCCTTTCGAGCTTAAAAATGCCGAAGCCACTTACCAAAGGACAATGAATGTTATTTTTCATGTTTTGATTGAGCATTTTATGGAGGTGTATGTCGATGATATTGTTGTGAAATCAAAAAGAGAAAGTGATCACGTGGACCATCTGAGGAGGGGTTTTGAAAGAATGAGGAAGCAAAAGTTCAGGCTCAATCACCTCAAATGTGTCTTTGGTGTCAAAACAGGAAACTTCTTAGGATTTTTGGTTCACCAGAGGTGAATAGAAATTGACAAGAACAAATCAAGAGCAATCATGGAAGCTTGGCCTCATCGAAATAATAAGGAGCTACAGAGGTTCTTGCAGCAAATGAATTATGTGAGGAGGTTTATCGCGAATATTACAGGAAAGACCAATGAATTTTCAAACCTGTTAAAATTGAAAGGCGATGAGAAGTTCATAAGGGATGAGAAGCATCAACATGCATTTGAAAGAATAAAGGAGTACTCGACAAAACCTCATATCCTTATACCTCATAGGGAGGGAATTCCTCTCAAATTTACATATCAGTCGCTCGTGGGTCAATTGGATGCTTGTTGACTGAAAACAATTCAGCGGGGCATGAGCAGGCTAGTTACTATTTGAGTAGGAGCCTTTCCCCTATAGAGTTAGACTACTCTCCGATTGAGAAGATGTGTTTGGCTCTGTATTTTGCCTGCACCAAGTTATACTACTACATGATTTCCTCTCGAGTTTATGTGGTGTTACTGACAGATTTGATCAAGTACGTCTCAACAGACTATTGATCACTGGAAGAATTGGTAAATGATTTTTATCTATATCTAAGTTTACTTTAATTTATTTTCCTCAGAAATCTGTGAAAGGCCAAGCCCTTGCAGATTTACTAACGAATTATCCTTGTCTAGAAGTAAAAAGTGAGCAGGAATCGGAGCTTCAGGTGTACAGTGTTGAAAAAGCTCTATGGATCCTCCAAATTGATGGCCTCAGTACTGAAAGTTTAGTAGGATTAAGAATTGCCATCACTTCTCCTGCAGGATCCAAAACAGGTCTGTATTTCAATTTAGAGGATGAAACGTAACTTAAAAAATAATTTTACCTAGGAAGACAAATTTTTCCTTGAAAAACATTAAAATATTTATCTTTTTTGTTTTAAAATTTAAAAGGACACAATTATCTTTAAAATTTATTTAGTTACATTCAATTTCATTACTAGTTATTTACCAAATAATATTTTAGAACATTACATTATAAACATTTCCTTTTTTCCCAAGCAAGATTATAATATATTATATTTCATTCTGTTCCATTCCATTAAATTACATTTCATTATAAATCATCATTTTCCATCAATTCAAACATATCCTTACTTTTGAATCTCTTATCTCTTTCCTGTCAAAAAAAAAAAAAAAAAAAAGAATCTCTTATCTCTTTGAATGTGGTTTGATTATTCAATAATTTAATGAGACTGGAAAAGAAATATTCTGATCGATACAGGATATTAAAAATTGGTTGATATCTCTTATCGGATCTCTAGTTCAGTATGTATATGGACATGCAAATATTTTTGTCCGGAGCATGATGGCAATTAGAGTGGACATTTCACTCTTTGGATGGAAGGATTTCTCTTGAACCAAATTTTTTTTTGGTGAAATACATGTTTCCTTTAAAAAAAAAAAATTGAAAAGCAGAAAACATCTATTAAATAACAACAAACAAGTTTAATATTTTTAATAAATAAGTATATCCGAACACTCAGTAAAAATATTCAATTTTATCAAAATATTTCAAATTAAAGTAGGTAATTTGTAATCTTATTATATAAGAGATGAAATTGGTAAAAACAAACGTCATCTTATCTGGTTAAAAAATTCAAAAATCAATTAATTATTCAAATTATTTATATTTAGTAAGATAAAATTTGGTTAGTTATTATTTGAAATTTCCACGAAAATTATGCAGGGTTTACTGCTTTTATCCTAATAAAACCATTTTCCAAATTAATAAAGCCAATTTAATCCTAAATTTATAAATTTCAGTTTTATTTTAAAAAAAAATATTAATTAAGGAAATAAGTAATAAAATGTATTTTCTTTCACCAATACGAAACCATAAAAGGATATTTGAATAAGAATAAATAAATTTACTGAAATTCTCATAAAAGAAATGGCATTGAGGTAAATTTATGGTATAGCAGGGGTAAATAGTTCTGATTTTATTTTGTTCATATTCCTTCAATGCCGAAACTGACACGTTGAATAGAAAGATAATAATGAATAACGCAACTAGTCTTTTTAAATTTCTAATAATGCAAATAACTGACACGTTCAAGGAAAGCCCCACTGCCCGACAACGCCGGTCAAACTGGAGTTCCAATCCTACAAGTTCAACGCGGCGTCAGCTCATAGCTACCCTTTCAGGATTTTTTTTTTTTTTTTAAATTATTGGCGCAATTTAAATATCTAAATTGTATTTCTTATTTTATAATTTACAAGTATACGAAATAATTATAGTAAAGATTAATTCAATTCAAATTATCGATCCCATCGGAAGCTTAGAAATTATGAAGTCTAAAATAAATCAAATCTTATCTATCCTAAAAATAAGTATGAAAAGTAAAATCAGATTTGGGTGATTGTTGAATTAAAATTAAATAAGCAATGAAAAGTAAATAAAGCAATTTGATTAAAAATTGATAAACATAGATAGAATAAACGTTAGGGTTTTTTATTTCATCCTCACAAATTTCTTATAATTGTTCGCTCTTAGTATGTTAATCTGAATTATTCCTCTATTATGACTATCAATTTTCCTAATTTATTCAATGTCTTGATGTCTTGTCACACCATAAGTATTTAAGCATCAATTTATTACCAAAATTCATTAGGTTCTGTAAGAATTATGGGGTGGAAACACACAAATCCGCATTCATGATATTGTTTGTGTTGGAAATTAATTGTTGTTAATTATTTGGTGTTGTTAAATAACAACAATTAGTAATAATTTCATGTTGGAAATTATTAAGTTAATTATTTGGTGTTGTTAAATAACAACAATTAGTAATGATTTCATGTTGGAAATTATTAAGTAACAACAAGAGTTGTTAATCAAATAATTAAGTAACAACAAGAGTTGTTAAGTAACAACAAGAGTTGTTAAGTAACAACAATAGTAAAATGTTAAGTGGAGAACAAATGGTACACCCATGATGGTAACATTTTTGGAAGGGTTAGAGAAAGTCATTACACATCCAAATACATGTGCTTACATAATAATCAATGCATGTGATTAAATAGCAAGAATTAATAGTAATTCATGCATGTGAGCTAATAGTGATTTGGTTTCCCTCCTATAAATAAGACCATTTGCTTATTGAGTTAAGCAATCAATTAAGTTTGATTAAGAGGTCTCAACAAGTTTAAAAGGTATGCAATTGTGTTGTGGTTAATATAGATTTATTTCAATTAGCATGTAAATAAATCTAGGACTAGTAATACATGTATAGTTAGATCCTAAGAGGACAAACATGTAAATATATTAGGGATTATGTATTCCTAACATTGGTATCAGAGCTTAAATACATGTATTCTAGTAGGATTACACAAAAATTGCATGAAAGTTGTAAAAAAATGCTTCTGTTTTTGTTTTTTACAAAATAATTTTCTTCCAACTTTGGGCAATAATAACTCTCTGTAGAAAATTGATAATCGCATGTTCAAATATGTTTTGAAAACTAGGTCATGAGATCTTCAATTTGATATATCATTTGCTTAATTTGGATTAAAAATGAGAAAGATATAGACCCTAGAAGTTGGCTAGATGAATCTATTTTTACCCAGAAAAAACACTCCCAGAAGAGCCATACTACATGTCATCCGGTATTTATAAAATCAGACGACAAGTCGTCCGATTGTCGTACGATAAGTCGTACGTTTATAGGTCAAATGGACGACATGTCGTCCATGTATTACACAACCGACAAGTTGGTTCAACCTATAAATGATAACTGACATGTCATACAGTCACGGAACACGCGGACGACATGTCGTCTGCGCGTGTGACTTGGCCGAGGCTGGCCGGCGCGTGATGGCGTGTGAGGGCGAGTGGGAGCCCGTGGCCGGCGCGTGGCGGCGCGTAGAGGCATGTGAGCCACTCCTGTGGCGTGTGGATGGCGCGTGGAAATCTGTGTAGGCCAGTGTTGGTCATGTCTGTATCGGTTTGCTTCGGTAATTCCGATCTGTCATGATTAAAAGTCTAATCCTTTTTGTAAAATATTTTAATCGGCCACGGTAAATTTGTTTTATCATATAAACTTTGTGTTTATGAAAATGAATATCTTTGTGATGTTTATTTTAGTCAATGTAACTTTGTCTTTCATTGTATTGATTTTTCCTTGTATTTGTTGCAGAAAAATCATGGCGATTATTCAAAGAATTGCAAAAATGATTACGACACCCACAGACCGGGAGATGATATTAGACATGTTGATGGAAATGGATAAATATCGAATGAGTGAAAGCGATGATATGATTTCGCATATCATCACTTTCAATAACATGTTACATGAGTCTATCTGGGCAGGTAATTGGATAGGACAACCGAATAGATTCAGATTACTGAGAAACACTCTCCCCAAGATATGGCAAAAATAATTTACTCGTATTTGGATATTAGTAAAACGTGAGGAAAAACATGTTCCTTATAATAAAGCCATTGAGAGGTTAGCGGTTCAGTATCTACAACATAAGGCAAATAATACTATTTTTCCTTCGATGTCCCTGAAACGTTGTAAGGATCCTAAATTTGCTATAGGTTTTCCATGGCTGTCCAAGATCAATTACGAGTTACCCAAAGAGTTTGAGGATTCGTATCCAAAAACATATATGAGTTGGGACTCTACAACTGGGAAAATTATTGTCGTAAAATATTAATTTATTCATGTTGTTTCTGTGTGTTATTTTACGGCATGTAAATATTGTATTTATATATATGAATGTTTCATATTGAATTTAATTTATGTAATTAAATCAATGATTGTCATGTACA
Organism: Zanthoxylum bungeanum; assembly: GCA_019454045.1. NCBI lineage: Eukaryota > Viridiplantae > Streptophyta > Magnoliopsida > Sapindales > Rutaceae > Zanthoxylum > Zanthoxylum bungeanum. The sequence continues at coordinate 69,654 of SKCR01040441.1, forward strand.
ATTGTCGCATGATTAAGATGTTCTAAGTATTTATGTAATTTTTAGAAAATGATTTTACATGATTGATTATGTTGATAATTTTTTTACATTGGGTAATTGATGATGATTGGACACATAGTGGCTTTTTGACTCTAACCTCATTGAAGAATTTTATTAAACATAATTCGTTTCATGATAAAATAAACAAAAGTATTAACAATTGTGCATGAATGTCTGTAGCAACTTTGTGTTTTTTAATGAAATGGTGAGAAACTGAATGGCGATAATTATGAAATTTGGAGCATGAAAATCCAATATGTGCTAGAAGAGCAAGAGGTTCTTGAAACTCTGAAAATGAGCATGAATGAACCTGAACAGGGCACTACGGCCTAACACAGGCGAGACCGAGAAGCTTATAAGGCCTGGAAGAAAAATAATTCCATTGCCCGTATTACGTTGCTGAGCAGTATGAATAATGAATGACCTAATGAAAAAGTTAAGGAAATATGACATGGCTAAGGACATGTGGTCCACACTAGCTGAAAAGTTTGGTAGTACATCAATAACCAAACTCAGGTCACTGACAATCAAGTTTGACACATACAAGAAACGCCATGAGTTTACTATGTCAAAACACTTGAGGCAAATGTCAAAAATGATTACTGAACTGGCAGATGCTGGACATGTTCTTACAGATGAACAAAAAGTCCAAGCGATCATTCGTTCTCTTCCAAATAGCTAGGAGCATGTGAAAATGCATTTGACCCACAATGAGAGCATCAAAACCTTTGATGATGCTAAACGTCACCTTGAATTAGAAAGCGACCGACTCGCGGCGCCGCTAAGTCAAATACTGAAGTGTATATGACAGAAACTAGCAAACCTGGGGGTTTCAAGAAGAAAAGAAAATTTCATGGTGGTGGGTTCCAGTTCGGAAAAGAACAAAATTCTTCCAAGCCAGAAAAGAAATAGAAAACCAATCAACATTGGAAAGGAAAACGTCCTACCAAAAAGAAAAACATTGCAAAGGTTAAATGTTTTAACTGTCGAAAGAAATGTCATTTTACTCGTGACTGCACTGAGCCTAAAAAGACTCAGGAGCCACAGACCATGTAGCGAAGGATAGAGATGCCTTCGTGGAATTTCGACGAATTTTACCTGTGGTGAAGTAGATATATGGTTGGCAACAACTCACGGGTTGAAGTCAAAGGCATAGGAACATGCAAGTTAGTCATGCATGGTGGAAAAACTTTACTACTACATGATGTATTGTTTGCTCCACAAATTCGTCGAAATTTAGTTTCTGTGTTGGTTTTGGTTAATTTAGGTTTCAATTTAAACTTCCATAATTTGATGTTGATTTGTACTTAGGTACAATACACTATGGTTATGGTTATTTTCTTGATGGTTTTATTGTATTGAATGTTGAGTGTTCAATCACAATTCCAGTTTTTCGTTTGTTACTTCAACTGTCAATAATGATGGTGATGTAATTGTGTGACATGCTAGACTTGGCCACATTGGCCAACAAAGAATGAACAGATTAGCCAAAGAAGGCTTTCTGGGAAATATTGAGAAGGTAGAATTGTCAACCTGTGAATATTGCTTGGCTGGAAAAACTGCGAGAAAACCATTTGGAAAAGGGACTAGAGCAGAATTTCCATTACAATTAATCCATTCAGATATCTGTGGTCCAATGAATGACAGGGCAAGGCATGGAGCATCTTATTCATCACATCATAGATGATTTTACACGTTTTAGTTATATCTAATTTGATTGCTCATAAATCTGAAGCATTAGAATGTTTCAAGAAATTTATGAATTTAACAGAAAATCAACTGGACAAGAAAATTAAAGCACTACGCACTGACCGTGGTCGTGAGTACTTATCTGATCAGTTCAGAAATTATGTGATGAAAAAGGAATTAGTCGTCAGTTGACTACTTCTCCTACTCCTCAACAAAATGGTGTTGCGGAAAGAAGAAATAGAACTCT